>PVLC010004921.1:0-80788 GCA_004027655.1 Graphiurus murinus | reverse complement strand
CTGGGAGGAAGTGGTTGGGAAGAAGAAGCGGTTGGGAAGAGGTTGGCTGGGTTGCTGGGGAAGTCCTGGGAAGAAAGATTGTGGGTTGCTAGTGGAAGTCGGGTTGCTAGAGAGAAGGGTTATTGGAAGTCTGTAGGAAAAGCACTATTTGGAAAGACGACCTCTGTACTGTGTTTGTTATTGCTTGTGCAATGCTCTTCATCCCAGAAAGAGAGAGATATAATAAAAGAGGTTCGAACCAGTAATATTTAGGCAGCGTCTTTTATTGGGGCCTCATGGCTGAGGGTTCAGCCTGGGGCGCCCGATACCATATGGCCTAGCAATCTCACTTCTGGATATACACCCAAATCACCCAAATGAAATCAGTGCCTCATAGACACCTGGGCTCCCACATTCATTGCACCATTATTCACAATATCCAAAGTATGGAAACAACCTCAGTGTCCATCAAGGGATGTATGGATAAAGAAACTGATACACACACACACACACATACACACCTGGAGGATATTATGCTAAGTTAAAAACGCCAGATACAGAAAAGTACTACATGATCTCACTTATATGTAGAACTTTAAGAAAGGTCAAATACACAGAAACAAACATTATATGGTGGCTATTAGGGTCAGGGGAAGGGAGGAAATGAGGAGAAGGAAGATCAAGGATACAAACTTACATAGGATGAAAAACTCTAGAGATCCAATATATAACATGAGGACACAGTGTTATTTACTGTTATTTACTGTAAATTTACTAAGAGAATAGATTTAAGATGTTCTTACTAAACAAAACAAGGTAGCAACAGAAGCAGATGGACACTAATTCACTTGATGGTAGCAGCCACTTAAACTATGTATCTATATCATATATCTATATCTTAAAACTGTATGCCCTACATCTTAAATATGTAAAGCATGCCCACAAAACAGGTAAATATAGGCATCTGACATATGATAAAGGAAGCATTTCTAATATTTGAAAAGGAACAAATTATTCATTAAAGAGGCCAACAAACTGGCTATAATTTTTTTTTTTTTTTTTTTCTTTCCTGGCACTAGGGATGGAACCCAGGGGCATTTTACCATGGAGCCACACTGCCAGCCCTATTTTAGTCTTTTATTTTGAAATAGTTCTCACTAAGTTGCAGAGGGCCTAAGCTGCTGAGACTGGTCTTGAACCTTCAGTCCTCCCATCTCAGCCTTCCAAGTACTGGAATTACAAGTGTGCACCACCACACTCAGCTCTGGCTATAATTTTTCTTATCAACAAAAATTTAAAAGATTGATCATATGCAGTATTTGAAGAAAGCAGAAAATGGCCCCACCATTTTGAAAGATGTTTCGTAGAAGACATCAAAATTTTGTATCTGCATAAACTTCAAGTTAGCAATTACATCTACCCTATGGAAATACTAGCACATAAGGCACAAAGAAATAAGTAAAAGATGTTCACTATACAGTTTGTAATAGCAAAAATACTGGAAGCAATTGGTAGGGTAAATTAATAGTTAAAGACACATCTATAATATGGCATACTAAGCAGTCAATAAAAGAATAAAATAAACCTATATGTATCAAGGTCTCTATGATATGTTAAGTGAAACTGAGGGAAAACTAAATGTCAGTTACCATTTAAATTTTAATATCAAATTAAAATTTTTGTACAGTCAGCTGTAGGGAGCAAAAAGATTTATATAAAAAGCAAAAAGACTTGAGGAGCTAAGATAGCTACTTTGGGCAATTAAAATTCAGCCAGTTCCCGTAAGTGCCTGTTGCTCCACCCTGAGGACAGTAAATTTGTAACTTCCCTAAAATCAAGTGCTTCAAGGTTTTTGACCCACGCCCATGCCTTTGTTTTCCCCCATTTAGATAAGATGTGAATAACAAATGTTTCCCCAAAACCTGACAGATGCTGGCCATCTGGGTTTTGGGGTCTGTGAGGGTACTCAAGGTCAGCCCTCAGTATTTATGTCACAAAGGTTGCTCAATAAAGTTGAACATTTGTTCCCCTTGCAAGGTGTGTGTCTGTGTGCATGTGTGGTGTGGCGCTGTATTGTTTTTGTCTTATTTTCAGCTCCCAGTCGATAGGCAGAAAAAGAAACTGAGGCAGCAGCTGGCCTGCTGCAATCGGCCCTCAGTACTCATAGGAAATTAGTCCCAAGACACCACCATCCCCAGACACCAAAGTGAGTAGATGTTCAAGTCTCATATAAAATGGTACGGTATTGTATATAACAATATAATTGCAAGCATCTTCCCTCAAGTTGTAAATCATCTCTAGCTTGCATAATGCCTAATACAACGTAAATGCCACATAGTAGTTATACTATATTGTTTAGAAAATTATGAGAACAAGCTTGTAATCCCAGTACTTGGGAAACTGAGACAAGAGGACCTCAGGTTTGCAGCCAGCCTCAGCAACTTAGTGAGGCCCTGTTTCAAAATAAAAAATACAGCTGCAGGTATAGCTCAGATGTAGAATGTTCCCTGGGTTCAATGCCCAGTGCTACAAGGAAAGGAGGAAGGAAGGGAAGGAGGGAAGGAGGAAGGGAGGGAGGGAAAGATGCAGAATCCACAGATACAGAGGGCTGACTGTATATATAAATGCAAAGAACAATCCAGAAAGATACATATCAGTTAACAGGGGCCCCTACAGGGAACAGAATGGGATTGAGGTCAGGTATGTGAAGGGGGAGTTTCAATATCCTATAGTTTATTTGTTTCTTAACAACCATGATATTCATTCTCTAATTCACATTCTGTCTTTCCCCACCCCATCCCCTCTCCATCTCTCCCTCACTTCCTCCCTGACCCATCTACACCTTTTAGACATTCTTATTATCATTTCTATAGGATAGTTTCATAGATATGAAAGTACTAGATCATAGAAGGTTCCTGCTCCTCCGAGAGCCTTTTCATAAATGCTTTATTTACAACAGTCTGCTAACTCAAAAAAGTAAGACCAGCCAAAGAAGCAGCCTACAGAGAGTCCAGAAAAACTTTACAATAATGGGGTTAGAATGAACCCTTAAGCCAGGTGTGGTGGCGCACGCTTGTAATCCCAGCATTTGGGAGGCTGAGACCGGAGGATCCGGGTTTGCAGGCCCTCCACAACTTAGTGAGACCCTGTTTCAAAATAAAGAATAAAAAAATAGGGCTCGGGGTATAGCTCGGAGGTAGAATGCCACTGAGTTCAATCCCCAGTACCGCAAAAAAAAAAAAAAAAAAAAAAGAATGAAAGAATGAACCCTTAGTGAAGGATTCCAAAAAGGAAAATAAGAAGAGAGCCTGTAAGATCCAAGTATAGAGATGCATACCTATCGTCTAGCATTTGAGAGGCTAAGGTAAGACCATCAATTGAGCCTGGGAGTTCAAGACCAGCCTGGGCAGCATAGAAAAAGGGAGGAAGGGAGGCTTATATCACCTACTACTGCCCCAAGAATACTTTGATCAAAACAAAAGTCAATGAAAGGCTTATGGGTTGACTAAGAGTTTCCATATAACCACATGTAATTCATTATCTAACTTTCTAGTGTTAGAATCAAGTTGAAAGTATTTGAGTTGGATATTGAGAGACTTTCATCATCACCATGACCAGTACCACTAGTATCATAACCATTTATATCTATGTCCTACCCCTTTCTCCCCCTCTGCTTGTCTACTAATCATTAGTGCGCAATATCCAAAGGAAATCAACAGTGCTTCTCAGTTTTCTGGCTAGCTTTCCTCCAGTGATCTTTCCAACACCTTACTCCACCCATTTGTTCCAACAAAGATACCTTATTACCAATGGCTGAACTCTTTCATAATCTCAGTTCCAATCCTACCATTTTCTAACCAACACCTCCTATTTCTCAAGTTCATTCCCCCCAGAAACTAAGCTACAACAATCATTTAAACAAACTGTGTCCTTCTACCTCTTCATTGTCCTCACCCTTGAGTAGTCCTTACTTCTCTTCTTGATCAGTTTAAATTCTAAGGTTTTAACTACTTCTTGGCATATGCCCTTAACTTCATTGTCAGCTTCACTTCTCAGCTTCATTACTTTCTCTTGCCAAACTCTAACCCTCACTAAATAAAAGAAATTCTCTGCCTACTCTTTTCTGCACTAATACTGCTGAATAAATACAGCAGGTTTAAAACCATGAACCAGGCAGGGTAGCATATGCCTATAATCCCAGTATGTGGAAGGCTGAGACAGGAGAAAAAAAAAAAAAAAAGGTTGGGGGTGCAGTTCAGAGGCAGAATGTCCCTGTTCAATCCTCAGTACCACAAAAAAATAAAAAAGCCATGTTGACTGGTCTCACCTTTATATCTGTGACTACAAAACTCAACAGGGCCCTTAATGCTTGCTGGCATTCCATACTTTTCCCTAATCTCATCCTCCCTGCCTAAGATGACTATTTCCTATCTGTCCTCTCTACTTACACCTATCACACCTACTCTCCCCATTCTCACTCTCAGCTGATGACCTTACTTGAGAGTACACTTAAACCAGAAGCAATCAAACGAGGATTTCCATGGCAGGTTTGGTGGTGTACACCTATAATATCAGCTACTCAGGAGACTGAGGCAAGAGGAGGTCTACCTAAGCAACTTAACAAGACCCTGTTTCAAAATAAAAACAAAAAGGGGTGGGGATATAGCTAGTAGTACAGTGCTTACCTAGTATGTACAAGGCCCAAGGTTCAATTGCCCAGCACTGAAGAAAAAAAAAAAAAAAAAAGATTTTCCATAAACTCTTACCCTAGGTATATATCCAAAAGAACTGAAAAGGGATTCAAACAGATATGGGTACACCAATGTTCATAGCAGCCTTATTCACAGTAGCCAAAAGGTGGGAACCCAAATGTTCATGAACAGATTAATGGAGAAATACATATATATATATATATATATATATAGAGAGAGAGAGAGAGAGAGAGAGAGAGACAGAGAGACAGAGAGACAGAGAGAGAGACAGAGAGAGAGACAGAGAAAGAGAGAGAGAGAGAAACATTATTCATCCATAAAATAGTGATTAAGTTCTGATATGAGCCACAACGAGGATGAATCTTGAAAACATACTGAGTGAAATTTGCCAGACACAAAAGGCCAAGTATTATATGATTCCATTTATTTGATATATCTAAAGTGAGTAAATTCATATGAAGAATGTATGTAAGAGGTCACTGGGGCTGAGAAGAAAAGGCAGTAGAGTTATTGCTTAATGGTTACAGAGTTTCTGCTTCAGTTGATTGCAAAAATGATTTAGAAATAGGGTTGAGTGTGTGGCTCAGTAATAGAGTGCTACTTAGCATGAACAAGGACTGGTATTAGCTATCCATTTGATAGTGGACTGGCATTAGCTGTCCATTAGATGGTTGACCAGAGCAAAAGCAACCCCATTTTGTGAAGGCTTTTACTGGAAAAGTCCCCCTATCTCACTGACTAAAACTTCCCCATATTTTGTTTGGCACAGACTGCAAGGGACCTTTAGATAACTGATAACTCCTTTCCCACCTCAAAGACCCCACCCCTACCCAACAGCTTTTCTAGCTTAGGAACTACCTGCCAGAATTTGAATTTCCCTCTGATTAACCTATATAACCCCTTAGCCTTTAAGCAAAGAAACGGGCTCCATCCTTTCCTGGAGACCTGTCCCCAGACAAGTTTTATCTCAATAAAGTCTCTTCTACCATAAAGCAGTCTCCCAGGCTCTCCCTTCCCTCCCCTGACCCCTTTCACAATTCCTAGCACCCTAAAGAAAGAAAGAAAAAAAAAAAAGCTTTGGAAATAGATAATAGTGATGGCTGCACAAGATGATGAGTGTAATTGTAATTAATGTTACTAAATTGTACACTCAAAAAGTTAAATTAGCAGATTTTATGTTATATATTTTAAAATCTTTCCTCTGTATGTGGCACTGGGAATGGAACTCAGGGTCATTCTACCTCTGAACTAGACCCCCAGCCCAATTTTATTTTTATTTGGAAACAGGGTCTCCCTAAGTTGATGAGTCTCTCGCTACTTCTGAAACTGTCCTAGAACCTATGATCCTCCTGTCTCAGCCTCCCAAGTACTGGGATTACAAGCATGCAATACCATGCCCAGCCTTACAATGTTTTTGAAAAAGATAATTCAGATCAAAGCTGTTTCCATGACAACTCTCCAATAGTTTCCCATCTCCCTTAGAATGAAAACCAAATTTTCAAAGTAATCCATAAAGTCCTAGAGTCCTGCTCTCTCCTGCCTGACCTTCCCTCATATATTATCTCACTGGGCTCTGGCATACTGATCTCTTAGGCTGTTCTTTGAACACAACCAAACAGGTTCCCTCAAAGCCTTTGCACTTTCTTTTCTCTCAGAAAGCCAGGAGGTAATCTCTCATTCCCTTCAGCTCATCACTCAAAAATACCTTTCAGAGAGGCTTTCCTAGACCACATATTACTCCCACCCCCACTCTTCGTTCCTCTTTTTCTCCATAGGATTTTCACTTTCTAACATACTACACAATTTACTTTTTGCATGTACTTCCCTAAAATGTAAACTAATAGCAAAGGTTTTTCTTTGTTTTATTGTTTGTATCGCTGGTGCCTAGGGCAAAGCTCAACAGTATCTGTTGAATTAATACCCATCCTGACCTCCAACCCCTTTGTATAGTGTGTAAATCATACAAAGCCTAAGTCAGTATCCCAAGGATTTTATTATTCTCTTCAACAGGTAGTCGTATTTTTTATATATCAAACCTACTCAAAGAACGATTCGAATTTGACCAGAAAAATGTCCTCATAGATTGATTTGGAGTCAAGAAACCTAACACAACTTGCTAGATCATATTTAGCAATCATATTTATATACCAGGTTACTTCGTTCGAGTGTATAGGGTAAATATGGAGTACCTCGACTGCTCCAACAGCAAAGCCCAAGTCCACACCTGAAAGATAGCTCCTAAGGGCACTCGGGGGAGAAGTGACTAGAGAGCACACTTGGCCGCCGGAACTTCGCGAAGGCCTGCCCTGTCTGGGGCCCTCTTCCCGGGTGCTCTTGGAGGAAGAAAGGGAGGGAGACTGTTTCTACAGAATCCTTCAAACACTGCCCAGGGACTGGCTCCACGAGTCTGATCACCAAGTGTCCAAGCACCTTAGGATCATCTACCCCCGGGTACGGAGCTGGGGGAAGCAGGAATAGGGAGGACACGTTACCCTGAGAAAGTCCACTTCAACGGGGCTTCTCCTTCAGCTGGAGGACTTGGGGAGTCACACCACCACCGCCGGCAACCGAGGCATCCAGGCTAGGCACCAAACGCACCAACTCATCTCCCGCGCTGCAGAGCGCCCGAGCGTCTCCGGCGCACACCGAGCACATCAGCGCGGAGACACCGCCCCGCCCCGCCCCTTCGCCGGCGTGCGCCGCGCTGCAGCCCCCCCCCCGCCCAGCGCTGCCCGTCGTGGCTGGCGCGGCGCGCGTGCGCACGCGCTGGCTGCCGCTGAGCGTGTCGGGAAATGTAGTCCTTTTTTGCCGGCGCCGGTAAGCAGCCAGAGTCCTACATCTCGGTGGAATCCGGGGAAGTCAGAACACTCCCACCACCCGGTCCTCCTTTCCATCTTCACACCAGTCCAGTCATCTCGCCTGCACGCTCCCTCCCCACGCGCTGGCCCTCCGTCAGGGCGCGCCCCCAGGGAGGGCTCGAGACCCCCTCTTCCCTTCGGCTGGCTGCGCCGGGGAGGCGGGGTCCACAGCCCGCCCCCCGCCGTCCGCCTCCCCGCCTCCTCCTCCCCTCCCGGCGGGTGTCGGGCGGGTGCCGGAATCGAGGCAGCGGCCGCAGGAGGGGCGGCGGCAGCGGTGGGCGCCGCGGGCGATGCCCCTGCCCCGCTGCTCCGGCGGGGGGCAGTGCGGGCGGAGGAGGCGGGGGGCGGCGGCTGCGGCAGAGGGGCCGAGAGCTGGCGGCGGCGGCGGTGGTCGTGAAGGGCATCAGCGGCGGCGGTGATGGCAGAGATGATGTGAGTGCCTGCCGGCTGGGGACCCGGAGCGGCCGAGCCCGAGAAGGGCTGCCTGGCGGCGTTCGGGAGCGGGAGGCCGGGGGCGGCGGAGGGATGCTGTGTGCGCGGTGCAGAGCCCGGAGCCGCCGCCGAGGACCACGGTCTGGCAAAGGCCGGAGCCGCGCGAGCCTGGCTGGTGTGGGGGTCCCGGGCGGCGCGGGGGCAGCGCAGGCCGAGGGGCGTCTGCGATTATTCTCAACACCCCTCCTCCACCCCACCCCGTGTGTCTGTTTGTCACTTGCAGCTGAAGATGGAAAGAGCCAGGCGAAGGGGAGGCGGCGGCGGCGGTCGCGGCCGCGGAGGCAAGAATGTAGGGGGCTCTGGCCTAAGCAAGAGTAGACTCTATCCCCAGGCCCAGCACTCTCACTACCCCCACTATGCTGCTTCAGCCACCCCTAATCAGGCTGGGGGTGCAGCCGAAATCCAGGAGCTGGCCTCCAAACGAGTGGACATCCAGAAAAAGAGGTTTTACCTAGACGTGAAGCAAAGCTCCCGGGGCCGGTTCCTAAAGATAGCCGAAGTATGGATAGGCAGAGGCCGGCAGGACAATATCAGAAAGAGTAAACTGACCCTCTCCCTGTCTGTGGCAGCGGAGCTGAAGGACTGTTTAGGGGACTTCATCGAGCACTACGCCCACCTGGGCCTGAAAGGCCACAGGCAAGACCATGGCCACAGCAAAGAGCAAAGCTCCAGAAAGAGGCAGAAGCACTCGGCACCCTCCCCACCAGTCTCTGTGGGGTCAGAAGAGCATCCTCACAGTGTCCTCAAAACAGACTATATAGAGAGGGACAATAGGAAATATTACCTAGACCTAAAGGAAAATCAGCGTGGTCGCTTCCTAAGGATTAGACAAACCATGATGCGTGGGACTGGCATGATAGGTTATTTTGGCCACAGTTTGGGCCAAGAACAGACTATTGTCCTCCCTGCACAAGGAATGATTGAGTTTCGTGATGCCTTGGTTCAGCTGATTGAAGACTATGGCGAAGGGGATATAGAAGAACGAAGATGTGGAGACGGTGACCCACTTGAACTCCCAGAGGGGACTTCTTTCAGAGTGGACAATAAAAGGTTCTACTTTGATGTGGGCTCTAATAAATATGGAATTTTCCTGAAGGTAAGTGAGGTGAGGCCACCTTACCGTAATACTATTACCGTTCCATTCAAAGCTTGGACAAGGTTTGGGGAGAATTTTATCAAGTATGAAGAAGAGATGAGGAAAATTTGCAACAGCCATAAAGAAAAGAGAATGGATGGCAGAAGGGCCAGTGGTGAAGAACAAGAATGCCTCGACTAGAGTGAAATTGAACTCCATCAGGCAAAATTTAAAATCATTAATTGGCTAAAAGTACTGATCCATAATCATTTGAAGAAGTTTTTCCTCTTTTTTGGCCCTTTGTTATTAGTAATACCTCTAGTAGTTTATACTTCAAGAAGTTGGATTCTCATGTTATGTTATACATAGTACACTAGAATTATTATGGGAATTCCAGCCTTCCCAGAGCTAAATAGTTTAGCTGCTTCAGCTGCTCCAGACTATTGAAGTAGGAAAATCAACACAAAGTGTGATGTTCTGACCTTCTAAATATCATAACTAAGATTTACCTTGCACTATGATGTAATCCTGAAAAAGATACAAAAACATCATATGGAAGTATGAATTTCTATTTAACAAATTCCAAAAAATTATTCCACTCTTACTTCATTAAAAGCTGCTAAGTTTACCTGTAGGGCAGCTACCACAGAAACAGAAGTTTACTTCAAACATAGTATAAATGTGTTTGTTTATAGAAGTACAAATAGAAATATATTACCCATTGGATAACTAAATACTAAACAGTGCCACTAAAGGATCAAATCTTATTAGATAATTAAACCTTAAAAACACAGTGTCACAATATTTCTTAAGAATTACTAGAATATCCTGTAATTTCAAATTTTGTGGTAACCCTACAGTTTATAGTTGCCATATCAAAGCCATGGGAGAGTTTTAATTGGTTATTCTAAGCTAGTTATGATCCTGTCTTCACTTCTCTTTGTTGTACCATATATTTTTACTGACTTTACAAAGTTTCAGGAATTACATTTATATTGCAATTGAGTTGGGAGACTTTATCCAATGGCTTTGCTATGGAAATCTTGGTATTTTTAGCATTTCTTGCTAATTTGAAGATTGTGATAGGTTTTTCCCTAAAATATATCATGGATTCAAAGTGTTATTATATTTTATGCTTTTTCATTAACACTATTTAAGAGGGGTTGGTGCACTAGTTAACTGATATAAAACTACATCTGTAATATATTTTAGTAGCACTTTTACAATTGTAATTCTTAAAACCATGTCAAACTTCCAATATAAACCTGACTTTTACAGATGTTTTAATTCCAGAAGGAAAAAAAAAAATTCTTTCTAAAGCATTTTAAAGAGGTTTTGTCCAGGAAAGATTTATTTGAAGATAAGATTGGTTATAAATATCTGAAAGGAAAATTCAGGCATTTTCCAAGGTGCTCTTTATGATACTTTAAGAGGTTTACTTTACACAGGACTCATCCCTTTTACCTGTATTAAAAATTACTTTCCAGGAAGTGCCACATCAATTTTTCAACACTTAAGAAATTTTTTAAACAAGTGGATATAGTGTATATGTGTACCAACCCACCCTGTAGTAACTGAAATTTCATCTGTTAAGGTATATTTTATTCTGAATGATGTTATTGTCTTTTATCTTGGCTTTATTTACTTCCTACACAGCAAGTCCACGTAATCATGTTTAAAAACCAGAACACTGATTTCAACCCCCAAATATAGTTCTCACTGTTGAGAGCTTGGCTGCATAGATTGAGATCAGAATGTAGCTCTTCTTTGATATGCTATAAGTAATTCAAAATCATTGTAACAATTTTTTCCTTAAGTTTGTCCCCAAATACACTTAAGGTCATTGAGAGAACTTTATGGTATGAATTAAGAAAACTAATTTCATTCATTGGTTTATGTTATTTAAGAACAAGTGTTCAGCAACCCATACATATATACTAGTGTTGGTTTGCAGATTATATTTCACATTTCCTCAAGTAGTATGAAGGAATCTCAGTTTATTATAACTGTGGACCATCTGGATCACTATGGAACAACTGAAGGTTAGAAGATAATGTTAGTACTAAAGTTAATAGCACATGGTGGGTGTTGAGACTATAAAAGTAGCAAGGATTTTTAAACTGTAAAATAACATAACTATGTAGGCTTGCTAAAAAGTAGTTTTTGGTTTATGAAGGAGTGATGTGCACTTGAATTATTGTACTACTGATTGTTATTGCTGCCCATCATAGTGCCTATTAATAATCAACCTGTCAGATTTTGGCAAACTGGAGCTGTGAATATTCCAGTATTAGATTGTTCTTAACACTATTGCTATGAGTATATGCTCTCTCTTAAAATCTTCCTTCTTAAGATATTTATATCCATTAGGACTAAATGATTTCTTTTTTGGTCTGATAAGATTTGAATGTGTATGTGTATATACACAATATTGTCAGACCTAAAGATAAATATTTTAATTCGTTGTATATAAATATTATTAGTTTAATTCTGCATTAATTATCTAAGTAAAGGATTAGTTAAGCAGCCAGATTTTCTGCCTTGTATGTATACTTAAAAGTTTTTACCATCTCAAAGCTGCAGATTGGATAGATTCATATATACTGGCAATCAAATATACTCGAGTCATTAAGGCTTCTACCAGCACTTTTGTTTCACTTTTTCATAATGTATTCATTGAAAAATGAAAATGATGCTATGATTTTTGATAATTAAGATTCCCAAGAATTCATTAGCCATAATTAAGCATGATCCAGTTCAAAACTGGTATTAGGACATATATTGTCATGTATCTTATAAAATAAGCTACTATTCTTCTCTGTGCAATATACAATTTATTTATTGTCATTTGTAACATAAATGGAGCTCCAAGCATACATGATATTCTTCAAAATAATAAGATATTTGCCTTGAATGCATTAAACTCTTTAGGCAACAACTGGATGTTGAAGTAAAAAAAGAATGAGCATTGAAGTTAGTAACCAAAATTACTAGTTCACTGTATAATGCTAAAATATTGATGATGTTTGCACATAATAATCCAAGCATAATGTGGTATAGACTCGAACTGTAATAATATAAGCTAATAGTATGAAATTTGGAAACGGGTTTCTCGTAATTGTTGGCAGTGTGCTCCTAACAATTGAAAGCAGCACTAATTTGTTGCTTATATGCAAAAGATGCAATGTATTATAAAGGTATTAAAGTTCTGCCACATTTTATAATTTTCCTTGTTAAATCCCCAAACTGCCATGTCCCTTAAACTTGAGTCAAACACAAGCTTATTTGCACTAAAGAGCATGGCCAAAAAAAAAAAAAAAAAAAAAAAAAAAATGACAGGGTGGAAAAGCTAGTTGGAACCTCTTGAAATAATTGGTTCTAATGAGAGAATTTCACATTTGTCTATTTGAAAGCTATATGATCCAGGCAGACAATCTGTCAGTTCACTAATTTAATAATGCACTTTACCTTTTGTATATAGAGGTTGTACATTTATGCCACTTGACAGGTGGGATGTGTTTCAATAACTATGTAGTTAGAATCTGTAGGGTGATCTCTTGCATGCATAAGTTTGTGTTGGAACTGTTGTTGTAACAGTTTTCCATTAAATCAGTGTAATGAAGAAGGGTAGAAAATGCTTTTGAACAAATCCCAATACATTTAACAAAGAACTTTAGAGTTCATATTTGTATTCTTAAGAACTAGAATAAATTTTTTTTTAAAAAAAAAAACTATTTCTAAATCAGGTAGCATTGCAGCTGTGACTGTATCTACTTGAAACTCCCCATAATACTCTGAAAATTAAATTCAAGAATTTATCCAGATTTTTAGAAATTTAAGGATTGTTTCATTGCTGATATATATTTCAGTAAATAATAAAACATACATGATTTGGTACTAAAATTGAAAGTATGGTTAGCTGATACTTTTTAAACACCCAGACTAAAGAAATAAAGTTTGAAGTTAAGGAAATACAAAGAGCCTAATAAGTTGCTAAAATATATTTCAAATTTTGCAGAAGTACTAACCTTTACCAACTAAAAAGGGTATCAGTGGATTTAGTGTGTTCTTTGGTCCTAAAAACTCACTAAGATGTACATTTAAAAACTAGATAATTGTTGCTCAATAATAGGTTGTATGTACTTTACTGAGAAACACTGTGTACTGACAATTCATGGAGAGTGTGCTATATTTACTGCATTCATTTTATATCTATAGATAAGAATACATTATATATAGTCATCCTATCTTAATATAATCATGTATTTATATTGTAATTTTGCAAATATTTTCAGTAAAAATAAACATTTATCTGAGCTGCACAATTTAAAGAAGATGAAATTGAAATACAACCTCAGACACTCATTTTTAATAAGCAGCTACCATTGAAAGCTGATGTATGTGTCATTCCTTTAAATTTTGTTTTATTTTAATATTTAAATGAATGAGGTTTAATTTGATTTTAAGTGGTTTTTCTGAAAAAATTTTTTTGATGTGTGAGATTTTTTTCCTGCTTATTTCCAAATGTCTTTCATCGAAACTATGATATCCTATTCCAAGCTTTATGTAAGGGCTTTACTTAGTCACCACTTATTTTGAAATCTGTCTTTACCAAAACACCAAAACCTTTGGCAGGATATTTTAACAAAGAGTAGTTAACATTGATTCTATGCCTATAGAATAATACAAGTATAATAATTATCACTGCCAAATAAGATTAAAATCTTTCCAAAGTTTCCTTAAAGATTTCTTGACTTTCGTAGAAAAATGGTGGCTAATACCTAGCCTATCAGAGGAAAAGAATAAGGATGTTAGCATGCTGCTGAGACAATCCATAGCCCACAATATTGTATCAATGAAATACAGGAAAAGTGTGTTTTCCAATTTAATGTCATGTGAAAATTGGGGTTTTAGATCATAGTAATTCTGTCATAAAGAAAATATACCCAAATTTATATAGGTAGATTTGGAAAAATAATGTTAGTATATTTTCTCAAATAATGAGAAAAAAAAATCAGCCTATGTTCTTACTTTGGCCTGACACTTTAAATCATTTAAATTTATTTTAGTAGTGGGATTTTAATATTTTTGAATAGGGAAAAAGATATATAGTGCAAAATTTAGATACATCTGATGAGTAGACAGTGAAAACTAGCAACCAATGTTAGCAATTTCTTATATATTCTTCTAGAGTTACTCTGGGTATACAAACGTGTGTATATACATATATTTAGGGGGGATGGAGGGTAACTAGGGATTGAACCCAAAGGTATTGTACCTCTGAACTACACACCCCAGCCCTATTTTGTGTTTTATTTTGAAACAGGCAGGGTCTCACTAAGTTGCAGACAGCCTGGCTAAATTGCTGAGGCTGGCTATGAACCTGCGATCCTCCTGGCTCAGCCTCTCAAGTACTGGGATTATAGGCATGCACCACCATGCTGGCATAAATATTGTTTTAACATACAAATTAAGACATATGCACTTTCTTGTACCTAATGGTATCAATTTTAGATTTGGCATTTAAGGGATAATTTTACTTAAATATCATACTTCATCTAATTAGCATATCATTCAATTTATACTATATTATGCAAACAGAATATCAAGAAATTTTCAACAAACCCCATCGTTGTTTAGTTAAAATACAAATATATGTATATATTTTAAATTTTAAAGTATATATTCTAATTCCTGCTAGTTTCCCTTCATTCTTCCTAACCCTCTGGTCTTTCTGTATTCCCCTCTTCCTTTCCTCAAAAGAAAAAAAAAAAAAAGAAAAAGAAAGAAAAAATTGTCTTTTTTTCCAGGGTAATACAGTCTAGGAGTAGCAGGATATTAAATAATTTAACCAAGCATTATTTTAGGTTAGCTGTATTCTCTAATGAAAAACACCAACATTTAAAAGCTTTAATAAATTATAACATTTGATTTTTACTAATTCTGGTTTTTTTTTATCCAAAGACCATGCCATTATGAGAGCAAATGAGTATCAGAACTATAGTGAAACATTATGTTAGACTTTGTTGAACTCTTTTGATTTATTAGCATGAAGCTTTTATCTTTATGATATGAAGTTTAACCTGAGTTTAAGAACTTCATCAAAACCGAGTCTATGCAAAGAAATTAACACTGGTCCTAATTGTTTAAAGCATCAATTTTTATTAAAGGACCCAGAGTCCATCAGAAGTCCTTGGGACCAGAAGGTACTATGATTTAGGGAAAGAGCAAAAATTGGGAGACTGAGCAGCAAAACCATCTTCATCCTCTGATGAAAGAGTATAAAATAGTACATATAACTGTTTAAAAATGAAGTCAGAAACATTCTTACTGTTTCTGAAAACATATGCAAAAGACTAATAGTACCACAAACTTCCTCTCTACACACACACACACACAAAATCATAATTCTCTTTTCACTCCTATCAAGTGTGCATTTTTCCCCCAGTGCTAGGAATCAAAACTTTATGAGTTTGAGGCACTACCACTGAGCTGTACCCTGTCCCTTGCATATACATCTGAAGATCACTTTTCTTTTGACCAAGAAAAAATTATCTGAAAAAGTAAATATCCCATACTTTACCCCTTCAATTTTATAAACTAAAGAAACAAGAGTAAAAGACTCAATATCTTTAAAAATTCAGACTGAAGAATTTTTAATAGATGGGTATCTAATTTGCCAATATATGAAAAAGATCAATTTAAACTTTATAATAATGTGTCCATGATCGGTGGCATAATTTTTTGTATGTAAAATCAGAAGTGTTAGAAGACAAGATCCTTTTAAACATACTTTAAAAGTACATAAAAGTTGGTTCTTTTTGTTTTAATGATAACTCATTATCCTTTACAGAATCTATAAAATTAATAAAGATCTCCAAGTATGTACTTCTTTAAACTTATAATGGTATGCACATGTATTTGTCTTTTGTTTAAAGAATAGATCAAAAGGAAGGTAAATGTACTTTCAAGAATGAATTATTTCCTCTTCTTAACCCAAGAGTATCCCATGTTTGTGCTTTCTGGTAAAATATGTTTTCCAAACCTTCCCTTCTTTGACTATCCCTTGTGAAAAGTTGTCCATTTTTGTTGAGGGCAGTGACATACACCAGTAAATTAAAGCATAATCTATTAGTACTGCTGTAATTAAGTTACTTTGTTATATGTATGATATATATATATATCATATATATGAAGACAGTTCATTTAAGTTGAATCTACAGATTCTTATTATTATTTCTAAGATTGAATAGCAATTATCTGTCTTCTCATTTCACCCTCTTATTCCTAGTTTCTGCAATAGTTGTTCTGTTCACAGTTTTCATTTTCCTAGGAAATAATAGGGACTAAATAAAAGGAAAATAACCTCTAAGAAAATTGTTTATAGTATTTAAAAGTTACAGTTGCTCAGAGTGTAAAATGGGGGGAGGGGCTTCTATTGGTTTTTGTCTTTATGAAACTAATGGCATAAATCTGATTTTTCTATCTGTTTAAAGTCAGAATATTGGAAACTGTTATATTCAGTAGTATTTAGTATTTTACTTTTCTCAGAGAAAAATGATTCTGTTGGATAATACTCTTTAGGATTTTATTTGTTGGGGAATTAGATGAGGTTGTTGCATAGAAGTAGCAAACAGAAAAGAAGAAACAAGAGAAAGATAGGGGCTGATGATATTGCACGTCTATAACAAGAGAAATCAATCTTAGAGAAATGAGAGGAAAAGTTCTCAAAACTAAATCTCATTTTGCCTTTCAAAGAATATTTGAGAAATTTAAGACCTAATTCTGTCAATATATGGGCTGACCTTGAGTAAGTCATTAAACTTCTATTGGGTAATTTCCTCCAATTAAAAAGGTACAGCCAGGCGTAGTGGCACACCCTTGTAATCCCAGTACTTGGGACCAAAGGATACGGGTTCACGGCTAGCCTCAGCTACTTAGTGAGGCCCTCCAAAATTTAGTGAGCCCCTGTTTCAAACCAAAGAATAAAAAATAGGACTGGGGGTGTAGTTCAGAGGTAGAGTGCCCCTGGGTTCAATCCCCAATACCACAAAAAAAATAATAATAATAAGGTACAATGTTGAGCTAGAAGCTTAAGGTTCCCTCCTAGTCTAAACTAAGTCTAGTGGAATGTGAAAGAAAAAATAAATGAAGGATACCAGAATTGGTACTGGTGTAAGAGATTCTCTCTATATATTAAAAAGCAACTATAATAAAGTAGCAACCTGTATTGATACCCAAGGAAGAATATAATCTCTTTAGTCACACAAAATAAAATTTTGCTCCTAATCCTTAGCAAGATCAAGTTATATACTAACTACATAACTATTTTATGCTTTTCTTTTTTTTTTTTTTTTCTTTTTGGTACTGGGGATTGAACCCAGGGACATTCTACCTCCAAGAAACTTACCCAGCTCTTTTTATGCTTTTGTTTTGAAAAAGGGTCTCAATAAGTTACTTAGGGTCTCATTAAGCTGCTGAGACTGGCCTCGAATCTATAATTCTTCCATCTCAGCCTTCCAGTACTGAGATTACAGGTGTGTGCCACCACACCCGACATTGTTTAATTTTTAAGAGATATTTTTATTATTTTTACAAAGTTTCATTCTTTGGAAGGAGCATCTGTAACCATCTCATATTCTGCATGACAAAGGAATTTTAAAAACTAATATCACTTCCTGAAATGCTGTTGTTTCTGAAATAACCATTAATTGTCTTGCTAAATAATACACTGCAGCTGTCATTGTAGTGGTCCCTAGTGGTCAAGTACTGCCTTCTATCTCTTTTTCCTTAGTCATTGAATATCCTATATTTAAAAAGAACACCAAGAAGGATACTGACCTGTGAACAGTAGGTTCTATTTTAGAGGACCTGGTACTAAGAAGGCGTGCAAAGATTAAACATTCTAACAGTTTGTTAATTTTTTATGGGGGGGGGGCTATTGGGGATTAAACCCAGTGGCATTGTATCTCTGACCTACACCCCAGCCCTATTTTTTTTTAAACAGGGTCTTACTAAGTTGCTGAGGCTGGCCTTGAACCTTCAATCCTCCTGTCTCAGCCTCCCAAGTACTGGGATTACAGTCATGTGCCACCACACCTGGCTCAATTTGTTATTTTAGCTTTGAGAAATTGCAAAGGTTGATGATTGAGAAGAAAAGCAGCACATGGGCTTTTGTCATGGAGGGCACCCCAGTCTGCCACTCTGCAGTGGCACCACCACTGCCAATAGGGAAGATTTTAGAGAGCGACACCATTCTTCCAGGCTTCTCTTTTGATGCCTATTTGTTTATCAAAGACAATATTTAAGAGTATCCTAAGCGAATCTTGAAGTGCATATGCATATATGTATTTTGATCATTTCAAAAATATCTGGACACATTAAATTCTATTACTGAAACTTTCCATATGATAAACAATCTTTGGCCAGGTGGGGTTGACAATAGCAATTTGGCTGGTCTGTTTTAGCCAAAACAATTCTATAGAATAAGCTGGCTGTTGTAGAAAAAAAAAAAATTATCTTTTCTCCTCTCACTCCTCAAAATACCAGATACATTTTCAGTTCTCAATAGCTTCTGTTTCCGTGTTGTTTGGAATTTGAGTAGAATATGACAGAATAGGTTGGCAGTTCTTCTGCCCTTGTCATTTTGTAGAAATTTTCCTCAGCTTCCTATCAAACATCCCAATCAAAATTTCCGAAAGAACTTAGCTAAGTACAAAAACTACCCAGAAAGTTGGAACTACAGAACCATGAGATAATGCTTTAGGTGTAGGGATAAGAATATATTAAGACACCTCAATGCGAAACATTCCTTATTATTTGCTAATTTACTTTAGAAATTGCTGCATTTCATTTCTAGATTCTTCAAACTAATAGTATGATTTATACAAAATGCTTTACAATCTAGAATTCTGGCAAAACAGAATCTAATACTCCAAAAAGTGTATACCATGCTATATAATCAGGTGTAAAAATAGAAATCTAAACTTCCGTCAGTCGCAATCTTCTCTTTTTCACTCCCCCCCCCCATACACTGCACACTGTTGGAAGGCGAATTAATTTCTCTCACAATCACCATGACCCCACTTTATCCTCTTTCTTTTTTAAATAACAATTGGCACACAATACAGACAGACTAGAGCTGGTCTTTGAAAATTTACAAATTGCCCTATGAGCTGGAATCTATAGACTGTAAGAAAGACGTGCTCTACTTCACTCAACTAATCTCAACAGTCCTGTCATGTTTCTGTATTACAGTTTAGGATGAATAGAAAATAGAGCCGGGCATGGTGGCGCACACTTGTAATCCCAGTACTTGGAAGGCTGAGACCGGAGGATCCAGGTTCATGGGCAGCCTCTGGCTACTTAGGCCCCCTGCAACTTAGTGAAACCTTGTTTCAAAATAAAGAATAAAAAATAGGAGTTGGGGTGTGACTCAGAGGTAGTATACCCCTGGGTTCAATTCCCAGTACTGAAAAGAAAAGAAAATACATTCACTCTGGATGTTAAGGACTGAAAGGTCAGTTACTCCAACTTTTCAATACACAGTTGATCTTTTGAAAATATTTTTGACTAGCATGATTGACAGGTGATTTCAGAAATGAACTTAGAATAGAAAAGTTGCACCATGACCATTTTTAAAGAAAAGATGGTAATAATAACTATTACTCAATACCGAATAGGCTTTGCGGAGTCCCTTATAGTAACTATTTCCATACCTCATAACAACTCTATTATCATTTTCATATATCTATTTTCATGTAATTTTCCAGAGGCTTAGAAGCTAGTTCAATATTTCCAATCTAGTATATTTGAACCTAAATAGACACTAAAGTCAAAGACTGTGCTCATACAATTAGACTAGGCTACCTTTAAGCCTTACTCTGAAATTGATTCCCCCCAACTCTAAGAAAGCACAATCTACCCATCTCCTACCGCCACTATAAATTTGCCTCAAATGCCGGGCGTGGTGGCACACGCTTGTAATCCCAGCATTCGGGAGGCTGAGACCAGAGGATCCGGGTTCGCGGCCAGCCTCAGCTACCTAGTGAGGCACTCCACAACTTAGTGAGACTCGGTTTCAAAATAAAGAATAAAAAATAGGGCTGGGGGTATAGCTCGGAGGTAAAACGCCCCTGAGTTCAATCCCCAGTACCGAAAAAAAAAAAAAAAAAAAATTTTGCCTCAAATGACTGGGATTTATTTTATCCAAAACTACCCACCCAGTAGATGAGAGGAGTCTCACCAAGAGATATTTACTTATATGAGGATTTATTCAGTTTTTTAACATTGCTGCCAATATATATTACTTATTTAATCTTTAATATAGCTTACAGATTGAACCTGTAATCCTGATGAACTCCTTTAAATAAATGTTAGTAATTTTAAATAGGGTCCAATGATGAGACTGCAGATAGATCATCCCACTTCTATCCCTAAGGGCAGAGAAGAGATTACTATTCACTGTGGGGCTACAATTTCATTTTCATGAACCGAAACAGCTGGCTATGTTAAATCAGCTTGAAAATAAATCTTGCCAGTATTATTGAGAGTTTTATTTTTCACTTTTTCCTGCCATCTTACTGATTTCTCACAACCCTTCCCTCCACATGCACATCATTCCATTCCTTTCATACTTAGTTATCGAGTTTCTTCTTTTCCTTAACTCCAGCAGGATATACTGAGATAACTGCTTCATATATATATATATATATATATATATATATATATATATATATATATATATATACGTTTCTTCTCCATTACTTTAGGACAATGCTTTTCAAATTTTAAGGTGATTAGCCATGTGTGGTGGTGCACCCTTGGGAGGCTGAGACAGAAGGATCGCAGGTTCATAGCCAACTTTAGCAACTTAGGCCCTCCACAACTTAGTGAGACCCTGTTTCAACTAAAGAATAAAAAATAGGGCTGGGTATATGGCTGGGAGGTAGAATACCCCTGGGTTCAATACCACAAATAATAATAATAATAATAATATGATTAAGAGTCACCTGTAGGATGTGTTAAACCACAGATTACTGGCCCCCAGATCCGCAGTTTCTGTTCAGTAAGCCACTGATGGAGTTGGGAAAGGACCAAGAGTTAGTTTTTCTAACACATCCCCTTAAGAGAGACTGCTACGCCCGGTGGTGCACGCTTGTAATCCCAGCATTTGGGAGGCTGAGACCAGAGGATCCGGCTTCGCAGCCAGCCTCAGTTACCTAGTGAGGCACTCTGCAACTTAGTGAGACCCTGTTTCAAAATTAAAAAAATAATAAAAAATAGGGCTGGGGGTATAGCTCAGAGATGGAATGCCCCTGAGTTCAATCCCCAGTACAGCAAAAAAAAAAGGGGGGGGGCATGACTGCTGCTATCTGGGGACCATGCTTTAAAGAGTCACTGATCTAAGCTGGTAAGATTTTACCTGAGCTATAAAAGATAGTAGGGAAGCAGGGCACACTCCTGAAGGCTGAAACAGGAGGAGCACAGGATCAAGGCCAGCCTTAGCAAGTTAGTGAAACCCTGTTTCAAAATTAAAGTAGATCTGGGGGGTGTGGCTCAGAAGTAGAACCCCTGCCTCAGCTGGATCCCCAGGACCATGGTGGGGGAGGGGGATAGTAGAGGAAAATTTAGTTAAAACAACTGAACAACTGTAGTACCTTGGTAGAAATAAAACAGTGCTACTTATTCTGCCTTGAGAAGATTACAAATCTTAAAACATGCAACTTTTTTTAATAAATTGACTAGGGTACAGGTAAAAAAATTATTGTCTTACTTTTTTTATCCTTTCATTACATACAATGGTGGTTGTCTGTCTAATTCCTCTCACTTTTCAACAGCTATCTTGAGATAAATCTTGGTAGAAGTTTTATGGAGACTTATGAAAAATTTATCTTTCAAATGTATAGAGACAAGCCTATTTTAAATTTATTAAGTAATTCTGGTATATAATCTTAGTAAGGGGAAGTGAATAATTACTCAAGCTATTAGGGCTCAAAGAGACCTTGAAATTACTTTACTCCCTTAATTTTACATTTTGTGACATTTATCATTATGATTATGTAATTTAGTAATTATGATTCATAATTACTAGAACAGGCTAAGTAAATAATCTAAAGACATAAAGCTTAAAATGATAATGATCTATTGAAATATATAAGTTATGAGCAGTATACTACTTTCTTTTGAAAGCACAGAATGTTTTCATCATCTTCCCGTAACCTCTCTGTGTACAGGGTAGAGGGACTATGTACGATAGTGTATTTCTGGTACTTTCTTAAATTCACAGTTGGACCAATTACTTTAAATCTAGAGATATTTTCCCTGAGCACTCATTGAGTGTATTATTTGAAAACTAATACCTAAAAATAAAAAAAACTTCCATGTTTATGGAACTATTTAAGGCAGAGACTAGACATGCACTTAATGCAGGATGCATAAGGGAATTAATAAGTCACGAAAGCATTATCACTGTCTCAAAGGTACTTTTCAACTCTGAGAGACCCCAAATTTATCCAGAATAATACTTGAAACTTTTGCATTCAGCTCTATTAATTTGCTAGATCAGATAAATATAATTTCAAATTTCCTAGTAGTATTCTGAAAACATTATGAAAAAAAAAAAAACACTATTTATCCTTTCCTCCCATCCCTTGGTACTAAAAAACAGCATAAGAACTAGTTTTCAAAAGTTCATAAGCTTTACTAATAAAATGAATTCATTAAAATAATTTTCATAAAATATGCCCTACAAAATTGTCTTATTTTTCAAAGAAATTTTTCACTTTTAATCTTTTTTATTCAGAAAGGATTATGTGAAAGAATAAATTTAGTATTCATTTGCAATTTCAAAAGTTCCTGCTTGTAGGTTTATTTGGAAAAACATAGTGGCAGTAGGGTAAATTGCAAAGCCAAATCATAGGATATTATCAAACCTAATTTTCTTTATAAAATTCAGATTAACTTCTGTTGAAAGATTAAGGAACCTATAATATTATCAATGTTCATTTTTTTTTCTTGCACTACTAATTAAAATGGAAAGAAACAACATAGTTTACTAACTTCATCTTAAATTTTCTGTTTTAGAGAGCAAGTTTCCAAGCAAGTTAATTATTGCTGCAAATAATATATGTGATTCTCTCCTAGAGAGTTTCAAAGCTTTGTCAGGGACAAAAAGGTAGCTGTAATATTGAAATCCAAAATGGAGTCAGATCCAACATGAGGAACTCAGTTTTCCATAGCAATGTCCACTGTTTTCTTTTGGGTTCTTCAGTGATAATGTAACATTTTCACATTTCAAGTAGACAAAGAATTAGCTAAACAAACTTTACTCCTCAACACAAATATACATGCATAGCCTTTATTTGTATAATTTTCATATAAATTAGAGAGCCCAATCCTCTGCTCACTGCCTTGCTACTGAAGAAGTAATGGAGAATTGTTTTTGCCTTGTTACTACAATTGATTGGCTGTCCTAAAGTACTATGTTGAGATTTTAAGTCTGCGTTTATAGAAAGAGGGTCTGTATTTATAGAAAGAGAGAGAACAGTATCCATGCCAAAATATTTGTTGTTTGTCATCTGTGCTTTAAAACTAATAAAGTTCTCATTGTAGCTCTAAATTTTCAAATTTTGCCAGATAGCTGGCATTTGCAGCACAAACAACCATGTGACTTACCTAGAAAAGTTTCTTCTAATACTTCAAAGAGTTTTTCTGAGGATTGAACCTAGGGGCATTCTACCTCTGAGCTACACCCCCAGCCCTATTGGGTCTCGCTAAGTTGCAGATGGCCTCACTGAGTTGCTAAGGCTGGTGGTGAATCTGTGATCCTCCTGTTTCCGCCTCCCAAATACTGGGATTATAAGCGTGCACCCCCACACCCAGCTATAGAGATTGTTTTAATCATTTAGTTCCTCCTTTAAAACAGCACAGAATCCTCTGCTATGCTGCTGAAAAACTAGGAGAATCATGGTCATGATGATGTCATAAAGAATACCCTTAAAGCTGGGCATGGTGGTACACACCTGTAATCCCAGTGCTTGGGTGGCTGAGACAGGAGAATTGCAGGTTCAAAGCCAGCCTAAGCAACCATCCCCAACTTAGTGAAACCCTGTTTCAAAATAAAACAGAGCTGGGGATATAACTCGGAGGTAGAATATCCCTAGGTTCAATCCCCAGTACCAAAACATAAATAAATAAATACCCCCTAAACATTAAACATTTGCTTCTAATGAGTTCTAACCATCAGATGACATTAACCATTACAATGACAGTCATTCTTCCTGTTAAAATTTAGTCCAGTGATATCAGATATAAATGCATTTTTAATACATGGCATATTAAAAATGTGAGTTCTGGTACCAATCCCAAGATATTCTGATTGGGTTAGTCCAGAATGGTGTTCAGAAATTGGCATTTTTAGTTGTCTTGCCCATTTTTATATACAGAGTCTAGAAGCCTTTCTTTGTCATCAACTTGGACTGTGGAACTTTGACTTCCATGTCATTTTTCCAGTTGGAATTGTCTAAATTTTAATACTATCAGCCATGACACCATGGTTTATGGGTTTTTGTTTTGGGTTACAATTTTAACATATAATATTTAAGCAGGGATACTAAAGGCATAAGTCCAGGTATTTAATCCAAGGCTATACCATCATATTGGCTAGTTTCTTGAAATCTCTCCATCCTGAGCCAAGTGACTAGTCTCTCACAAATTGACCCCCTACATCTCAAGCGATTTCTTTTCTCAACTTTTTTTTTTTTTTTTTTTTTTTTTTTTTTTTTTTTTTTTTTTTTTTTTTTTTTTTTTTTTGGTACTGGGGATTGAACTCAGGGGCATTCTACTTCCGAGCTATACCTCCAGCCCTATTTTTTATTCTTTATTTTGAAACCGGGTCTCACTAAGTTTCGGAGGGCCTCACTAGGTAGCTGAGGCTGGCCGCGAACCCAGATCCTCCGGTCTCAGCCTCACAAATGCTGGGATTACAAGCATGGACCACCTTGCCTGGCTTTCTCAACTTTTTAAAAAATGTAAACCTATGATTTATTAGAGGTAGAAAAATATCCTCAATCTTTGAATGCCTTGAGTCTGGTTGTATTCATTTTTTTTTTAATTGTGGCAAAAGCATATAACATAGAATTTACCATCTCCATCATTTCTGAGTGTTCAGTATTATGGAGTATATTCACCTTGTAAACCAATCTCTAGATTTTTTTTCTCTTGAAAAACTGAAGCCCTATACCCATTAAACTACCCATTTTCCCCCTCCCCTATCCCTGGCAACTATCTCCATATTTTCTTCTCAACCCTTTTTTAAATATGCAAAATGGTTTCTTAACCCTTCTTGCTGCAATAATAGATTTTTGATTATTGTCATTTCACTCTCTGAAGAACATTTTATCCTGGAAGCTTTCTACTGACTCACAGGGAAAGGTAAGCCTTTATTCTCCTGAGACGTAGGGGACTCCAGATGAACATTTTGTGCTTGTTTGTTGAAAGTTTGAAGTTAGAGTTATCAAAGCAATTAGACTTATCTACTAGAATTTCCATGGCTTTTTCCTATATACAGTCTAGGTTGTTTTCCCATAACACATTATCTTATGGAATAGATTGGCATTTTTCTAGAATTTGACAGTATCAGTCTTCACTAAATGATTTCAAAAATCTTTGCTAAAAAATAAAATGTTTGCTTATTCAGTATTAAGCAGTTTTATAGAAAACATAACTTGAAATAAAATAGGCATAAAATAAAAAATGTATTTCAAAATCATTGGCAGTAAGAAAAAAACAACCCCCCAAAAACACATTTTTATGTGCTTTTATTGGTATATTATCGTATCACATCATAATGCAAATCATGTCAACATTGACATACATGCACACAGCACTTGGTGCCCCCCCTAAAAAAACACACTTTTAAAAGTGTGTGTGTGTGTGTGTGTGTGTGTGTGTGTGTGTTGTGTGTTGAACATTGAACTCATGGCATTCTAGGCACTCTACATCTGAACTACACCCCTTGCTCTTTTTTTATTTTTGTTTTGAAGCAGGGTCTCACTAGGTTGTAAGAGTCTCATCATGTTGCTAAACTGTTCTCAAACGCGCAATCCTCCTGTTTCAGCCTCCCAAATACTGGGATTATAGGCATGCTCCACCACACCCAGCTAAAACTTATTTTCCAAAAGACTTTATTTCAAAAAACTTGCTGTTATTGAAATTTTTCAGAGAAAATAGCTTAAAACTCTGCAAGCAATATATATCTGAACAACCCCAAATGCTATAAATATGAGTATACTACTTATGATCTTGCCATAGAGAAAAAATAAAATCTCTTTCCTTGACCTAAATTATCTTGGAACTAACATAAAAACTAGTTGATCACGACTCTTCAATCATGACTCTTCAGCAATGATAACTGAATCTTCATTTGTTTTATGAATAAAACAATTCATAGTATCAATGCCATCTTTTGTGTTTTTCAGGCTACTTATTTGAACCATTTTTATATTTCCATAATTTGTGTAGCACTCAAATTTTTCTTTAATTATCTGCTGACTTTTACTTCAAAGAAAATCTTTAAAATTAAATCTCATTATTCCTTTGATTTTCAATTAAAGATAAGAAATGTTTTCTTGCTAGGGGATGGGGAACCTTTGAATTGAAAAGGCTTAGAGTAGGAGTTGTGGTGCTACTTGTTCAGAAACGTACTCAGGAATTACTTTTTCATTACCCCTCTCACTAGATAAGATCTTTCTTCATCATCGTGTTTATCATGAGTAAATCACAGAAATTCATTTGAGTGTACTGCATTTCTCAGAGCACATGCTACCAACACCCAGAACCTAATCTCCCTCTGTTCTGGGTCTCCTACAAAAAGTAGGCACTCATATTTTACAATAGGAACCTTTATATAATGTAGTGAAATCCAGCCTGAAAATTCCTCTAACTCTGAGCTTTTATTTTGTCATTATTTATCTACTTTATCATTTTGTAATATTAAATTTATTTAAAATGAAGAACTGTACTCCTATTTAAGGGAGTCTTTGGGTCATTAGGTATCAATGTGTGGTTCAATTTGTTAGTCACATTTATTATTTTATTCCTTTTTTTAAAAAGATTCAGATACTACATTCAAAGACATGCCAAACTGTTACCAAGGTCTAATGGTGGGCACCTGTTGTCCTAGCCACTTGGGGCGCTGAGGCAGGCAGATCACTTGAGCCCTCAAGTTAGAGACCAGCCTGGGGAACATAGTGAGACCCCATCTCAAAAAAAAAAAAGTAGGGGGAGGGAACACACCAAACTAGCTATAATTCATTCAGGTCCTTCCACCACTAAGGTGATTTGCATCTGACTTGGGATATATTACATAAAATCAGCATGTTATTTGATGGAAACATTTTATTTTTTATATGGACAAAATTTAATCAATATGATAACCACAGAACTTAATTCTTAAAGTAGATTTTTAATAACTCAATTCTAAATGAAAATCAGTATTAGTAAATTTGCTACATGGTAACTATCAACTAAAATGAGTATGAATGCTAAGTTAACATGTTCATGCTATAAATTAATAAAGCCAAAAGTTCAGCTATATATTATTTGGACTATGATTTCAAGCATCCATGGAATTTAAAAAGCCAGTTCAGTCTTTCTTTTTACCTCATGGTGTGCAGCAGTGTGGCAGAGAGGTGAGGAGAGCACTGTGTTGGAACAGTGAGTTATCTTTGAAACTGGGCCTTCAGGAGGCCGACATCTATGCCTTGTGGCTGGCCCTGGGATGAGTCATTGAACCTCTGTGGACCCCAATTTGAGGGGATTAGCTTACAGTAGACAATCTCTAAGAACCCTGTCAATTTCTGTTATTCCTGGAGTCCATGAGACTTCTTTTAAAGTTATCTTAGACTTCCTTCTAGGTCTTTTCTCATTTTTCTCTAGCTTTTTGTTTCAGATGACCATTCTTTTTTCTTTCTTTCTACCTTTGGTACCGGGAATTGAACCCAGGGACATTCTACCTGAGCTACACACTCAGTCTATTTTTATTTTGAAACAAGGTCTCACTAAGTTGGGGAGGGCCTCACTAAGTAACTGAGGCTGGCCGCAAACCTGGGATCCTCCTGTCTCAGCCTCCCAAGTACTGGGATTACAAGTGTGTGCCATCACACCCAGCTTCACAAAAGCTTTAAATAAGCATTTCTTCCAGTTCCAAACGATTTTTTTAGACATGCAACCTAAATCCTGATTAAATATATTTTAAGTTTTAGTTTCCCATATAAAAACCCTGTCTCCATAACATGAATTTAAACTTAAAACTGAGAATTTCTTTCTTCTTTGCATTCCCCTCTATTCCTAGCACTGCACTGATTGCTTAAATCATTCCTCTTTTATTTAATCACCACTATTCCTCTTCCTCTTCTCATTCTGCCTTTGAAATCATAGTATTCAACAGTGATTGTTAAGTGGTGACAAGTGAGAATGAAAGTGATTGTATAAAAATCATGTAAGAAACATTCGTTTTAAAGTCAAAGTCAACTCAAATTACAGTACAGTTTAGTGTGGTATTTTTTTGTTTGTTTGTTTCCTGCATCCTAAACTTTACTTAGGAGATGTTTTTCCTTTGCTTAATAAGTGATGTTGTTCTTGTATTCATTCGATGGACATCAAGTGTTGTGCCAGGCCCTGTACTAGGGACCAGAGGTGCAAAAGACAAATATTTCACTGAAATTAACTTTTAAGTGTGTCATGTCCAAAGTTACTTGATTCAAAACAGCTTTTGTGGTCTAATCAAATCATCATGTTTTTTTTATTTAACAGATACTTCATTAATGTGCCATGTGCCATGTACCAGGCAATGTGTTGGTATATATGAGAGGTATGTTTGGCACTATCTACTATAAAAAGCTTTGTTTTCTTTTCTCTAGTAATTTAACCTTTAAATATGATTAAATATCTACATTCAATCATAGTGCCCAAAATATATTTCAGATGCAATTTACAGAAATACAATCATACTATTTTAAACAATTTTGTCCTCCCCATTCCAAATCCTTCTTGATGTCCTAAAGTGAGAATAGCACAGCTGCTTCATGTCATGTGCTTCCTATGTTCAAGTGATACTAACCACTGAGTCTGTAAATGGCTATGGAGCCCTATCCAGGCTGGTCATAAGAGACTTCTGTGATTTCTCTACGTGGGTGGCAAGCTGAGTTGGGGGCAGATGAGGAAGACACAGAGTAGTGGCATACATTCACGTACCTGCCCTCTCTGTACCAGCTTTGGTATCATACTCACTTTAATTCTATTTCATTTACTCTACATACAATATATTCAAAAATTTTTTCTCTCTTCATGTTTGGATTTGCAAAACTCCCTCAATGTTCTCAACTATGACTACCTCACCAATAACTTAGCCAAATGGTGTAAGTCTCATTCTACCCTGGCTGTGTCAGTAAATCAGCAGTTGTAATAATTGTCACTAGAGATAAGGACCATTTCTAGATACATTTAATTAGTTATGGGTACAAAAGATTGATCTGTTCTAGCTGGATGTGGTGGAGCATGCCTGTAATCCCAGTACTTGGGAGGCTGAGACAGGAGGATAACAGGTTTACAGTCAGCCTCAGCAACTTAGCAAGACCCTGTTTCAAAATAAAAAATAAAATAGGAGCAAGGCTTGGTGGCGCACACTTGTAATCCTAACATTTGGGAGGCTAAGACCGGAGGATCCGGGTTCTCGGCCAGCCTCAGCTACCTAGTGAGGCCCTCCGCAACTTAGTGAAACCCTGTTTCAAAATAAAAATAGGAAAAAAAAAAATAGGGCTGGAGGTAGAGCTCCAAGGTAGAATGCCCCTGAGTTCAATCCCCAGTACCAAAAAAAAAAAAAAAAATAGGGTTGGGTGTGTAGTTCACAGGTTGAATGTTCCTGGGTTCAATCCCCATTATCACACACACACACACACACACACACACACACACAAACATTCTAGGTATTTTCTTCTTTTATCTCATCTTTAGGTTCACTTCTGCACAGTGTACCCTCAATGTGGTGAGCCCTGATTGAAGGCACAGCAACTCTGGCATTGCTTATGTCTGCACTCAGATCATTCTCCTGGATTCTGCCTGTCTACACATCAGCCTCTGCCTCAGCTTCTTCAGTCTTTGAGCCTGTGTGCTTTAATCTCCCTACCTGAGCTTCCCTCCTTCACAAGCTGTCAGAACTTGATCCCTTCCTACCCTGTGATCACAAGTCTTGTCACTGCACCTACAGTGCAGAGACATTATTATTATTTAGAGAATTTAACTACTTCATTTGCAAAGTAAGTTCAATAAATTAAAAATGAACTAGTAGGGCTGGGGATATAGCTTGGGAGAGAGCCATTGTCTGGGATGCTCAAGGCCCTGGATACAACCCCCAGCACCAAACACACACACACACACACACACACACACACACACACTGGTGAGTCTTTTTCCTAGATTCTTGTAAGCAAGAAATAAACTACGACCACATAATAAATTTGAAGCAGACTTTTTCAAAGGCCTGTTTGGAACTGGGCATGGTGGTGCACGCCTATAATCCTAGTACTTGGGAGGCTGAGATAGGAGAATCGCAGGTTTGAGGACAGCCTCAGCAAATAGTGAGACTCCAATCAGCCTAGTGAGACCCTGTTTCAAAAAAAAAAAAGTAAAATAGGGCTAGGGGTGTAGCTTGGAGGTAGAATGCCTTGGAGCTCAACCCCCAGTACCACAAAGACCTGTTTGGAAGGAATGTTCCAGGCTCTTTTCAAGTCAAAAACTTGAGAACCCCCATCATCTTCATTTCTATCATCATGTGGTGATTATAGTCAACAATGAAGATTCAAAAGCACTGCAGTATTCTCATTGACACACACAAAATTCAATCAAGTTTCTTATGTTGTATTTATTAGTACATAAAATGAAAATGATATATATGAGAATGTTTCAACTTCAGCAGGATAATAGCATTGTGATTAAAGTTCTAAGTAGGAAATTCCATTGAATAAATGGCCTTGCTCCCTGGCATTCCCAGTGAACCATGTTTTTGTAGCATCACTGAATTCTAAATTTTTACTTGCAGATTGAGTTATTTTGACCTTATATTTGTGGTCCTAAAATTAGTATCATAGCTGATTGATCTAATCAGTACAAATTATCATATATTTATAAATTATTATATATTTATAAAAGGATTAATATGCCTAGGATTATCAAGGAAAAGCATAACAGATATTACACATTTGCCTTTTGCTATGAGAGGGCCTTCTGTGGCGGAGTACAGAATAATAAATAGAAGAGACTTTGTTGTCAGCCAGTTCTGGGCTCAAGTCTGAATTTTATCACCTGTGTGGTTTGGGGCAATTTACTTAACTTTATAATGTTGTTTGAAAAATTACTCATTCAGTATTCAGTTTATACTTAACTGATCACCTGCTATGTGCTGGAAAATCTTCTAGGTTCAGGGAGTGTATCCATAGCAAAACATAAGGTTCCTTACCCTCTCAAAACCTATGGTCAACCAAATACTCTTAAAGAAAAAAATTGTTTTTTTTTTAATTTTTTTATTGGTGCATTGTAATCATATATCTTTGTTAGGTACAAGCTGGTAAAGGCATACATGCTCACATTTCTCATTTAACCTTTTCCCAATTCCCAATTCCCACCCCATTCCCTTGCCCTCCCTCCTTCTCAAGTTCAGTTTAGTGATTGACTTTGATATGTTTGTGAAAGTACAACATGTGCATTAGACTCCCCCTCCCCCAACACCTTCAGTTAAGTCACTTTCTGTGCTCATCTAAGGTTTCTCCTTCTTCATCTGGAGTCTCTCTTATGTCCCATTTTCTCCCTAGCTTCCACATATTAGAGAGAGCATATGATTTTTTACTTTTTGTGACTGACTAATCTCACTTAGCATAATGTTTTCCAGTTCCATCCATTTCCCTGCAAATGACATGATTTTGTTCTTCTTTAAGGCAGAGTAAAATTCCATTCTGTACGTATCCCATAGTTTTGTAATCCATTCATCTGTCGATGGGCATCTTGGCTGGTTCCATAGTTTGCCAATTGTAAACTGTGCAGTATAAACATAAATACACATGCATTGGTCTGATAATTTGGTGTCAGATCTTTTGGGTAGATACGCAGAAGTGGTATTGCTGAATCATATAGTAGGTTCATTCCCATTCATCTGAGGATCCTCCATACTGTTTTCCAAAGTGATTGCACTAATCTGCAATCCCAAAACAATGTATTAGGGTTCCCACTTCTCCACACCCTCAAAAAAATATTTTTTATATGTAGTCCTGGGAAACAGACTAGGCAAGCCCTTTAGCAATGAACCATAACCCTACCCACTCTCAAAGAAAATTAAATGTCTTAAAATACATGAAGCTGTTAACAAAAGCCTGCCACATAATAAGCATTTAGTAAATATTAGTTAAATCATTCTGAGTTTTTCCCAGCCCATAAAAATGGAAGATTTGACCAAGCAGGGTGGTGCACACCTGTAATCCTAGTACTTGGGAAACTGAGACAGGAGAATCACTGGTTCAAGGCCAACCTCGGCAACTTAGCGAGGCCCTCCATGACTTACTGAGACCCTGTTTCAAAATAAAAATAAAATAGGGCCAGAGATGTGACTCAGAGGTAAAATGTTTCTAGGTTCAATCCTCAGAACCCAACCCCACACACAAAAAAATGAATGAGTCCTCAGAAAGTATAACAAAATTGTGCAAAATTAGAAGGGAGCTTTTTTTTTTTTTTTTTTTTTTTTAACCACAGAAACTCTCAGGTAATAACAATGGCTTGGGAATTGGGCTAGCTGTAATCTCTTGAAAGTACTTTCAGTCAAACATGAAAGAGCATAGGCAAGATTTCTTGGACAGAAAACAAAAAGCACTAACTATATTAAAAAAAACTATACATCAGACTCCATAAAGATTAAAATATTCTATTCATTATAAGACACCACTAAAAACATGAATAAACAAAACACAGACTGGGAAATATCAAGTATCATTTATTCTTGGAGGAAATCATAACTACTGTGTTTCTGTTTTTAAGAAATGACCATTAGGCAGTTGGCATGATTTGGGAACCAGTTGCCCAGAGCTAAAAGAATTACATTCACCTATTTCCTGGTATTGTGTATGTATCCACAGTGACTTAACAGCCTGAGATTTTCTTGTCTAAATATGCCATCAGCTTCAATTTTTTTTCCTAATACATCCTTCATCTTCAGTTATAACAGATGGGAAAAATCTTAAAGATGTTATGTGACTTGTTCAAGAAAATCATTTACCTGTTCACTTTAGAACTTTATTAGATCTTATTAAGTGATTTTTCCACTACCCAATATCTGCTTCCTACTACTTTAGAATCAGTGGGGATATGTGGGCTTCATTTGGAATATTCTGTTTTCATCTGTTGGCCAGAAGAGTTTTTTCACCTGTTTGTTCTAAAGTTGAAAACATTAGTACAAGGTTGTGTTTGGGGGTTGTTTAATTCTGGAAAAAAATGGCTTTTGAAAGTGGTTGCATGCTTTACCCCTTGGTTTCAGGATAGTAAGGAAGCATTATAATGTAGGCTCCAGTGACTGCCCTAAAGAGGATCTTACATAACATCATCTTGATACTCAGCTCTTCCTCTTGCCCTTTTTGTTTTGTTTTGTTTTGCTTTGTTTGTCTTTTTTGGTGTGGGGGGGGGCGATACTGGGGATGGAACCTGGAAGCATTCTACCTCCCAGCTACACCTCCAGCACAATTTTATTCTTTTATTTTGAAGCTGGGTCTCACTAAGTTGCAAAGGGCCTCACTAAGTATCTAAGGCTGGTGACAAACCTGGGATTCTCCTATCTCAGCCTCCCAAGTACTGTGATTACAAGTGTGCGCCACCACACCCAGCTCCTCTTTCACATTTGAACTATATTTTTCATATCTTCTAGCACTGGAACTCTGTTTTCTTTTGATACTCTTGGACCTTTAAACCTCTCATTCTCTGAAATGTTTATCTGAAACATTTCATGGCCATCATAAGTTTTTATTGTTCACGCTATAGAAAGGCAAATAATGTCTTTTCGTGTCATTGAGTTTTCCAAAGGAAAATTTTATAGCTTAGAATCCATATTACCTTGTATCAGTTTGTTTTTTTATAATTGTGTCAACTTATATTTATGCAGCTTTTATGTTAACAATTGTAATAGCAGTAATAATGAATGGCTTAGTGGTTTCAGAGCTTTTTCTTTTCCTTTTTTTTTTTTAACCAAGTACATCCTTACACTTTTATTTTTATCAATCTGATTTTGTAATGTGACATAAGAAACCACTATGCAAGGTAAGAAATAACAAAAAATGAAACCTTCAATTATTTATTCAACAAATACTGTGTCCCTCTCATGGGCCAAGCACTGTGCAAAGAGAAGTGTTTGCTTTTTCATCTAATCTTAGGTGGAGATAATGAATAGCAAAATGACATGTTTTAGATGTTGGATAACATTTGTGAATTTGGGACAGCATTAACCTTTGGTAGATTGAAACTGAAATTACAAAAAAAATTAGAGAAATAATTGTCTGGCTTATGATTGCAGTTTTAATCTTGGAGACGAATAATTGTCAGAATCCATGGATAAATTCCATTTAGGATATTACTATTTTCTTCTTAGAATTAATATAATTTTGTCACCTATGTACATTTTGAATTATCAGATAGCATAATGTGATTTCTATAAGAAACAAGGCATTCATTGGATATTTGACTCTGAAGGTAGCTTCGTTAAAGCTGATGAATGTTTTATTGTTCACTCTATAGAAAGGCAAATAATGTCTTTTCGTGTCATTGAGTTTTCCAAAGGAAAATTTTAGAGTGAGGTAATCATTATAAATTAGACACTAGCCAGGTGTGGTGGTGGACACTTGTAATCCCAGTACTTGGGAGGCTGAGACAGGAGGATCGCAGGTTTGCAGCCAGCCTCAGCTATTTAGGGAGGCCCTCCACAACTTAGCGAGACCCTGTTTCAAAATAAAGAATAAAATAGGGTTGGGGATATATCTCAGAGGTAGAATGCCCCTGGGTTTAATACCCAGTACTGCAATAATAATAATAATAATAATAATAATAATAATAATAATAATAATAATAAAAAATTAGGCGTCAATCAGCCAGGCATAGTGGAACACACTTGTAATCCTAATACTTGGGAGATTGAGTCAGGAGGATTACAGGTTTGAGGCCAACATCACAAACATAGCGAGACTCTCAGCAAACTAGCAAGACCCTGTTCCAAAAAAACAAAAAATAGAAATAGAGCTGGGGGTGTAGCTCGGAGATAGAATGCCCTTGGATTCAATCCCCAGTACCACAAAATAATAATAATAGTAATAATAATAATAATAATTCAAAGAAAAATGTAAAATCCTATATACAATTGATTACATATAAGTAGTATAAGGTAAAATCTTGTCTCATTCCCACCCAAAAGTTTTAAGCAAATCAGCCTCCTTTCTATAGTCTGCTCCAGCCATAGTTCTTAGCATAAAACCCATGTACTCTGTAGAGTGTTGGTCCTGGATTGTACTCCAAGGCATGTTGCCCTCTATATAACAGTTTGAAGAGAGAACTTTGAAACAACCTCTGATACTTCTGCAAGAATAGTGTGTTTTGTTGTAGCATTTTATAACTTATTTTTTTTTTTGAGGGGGGGATTGAACCCAGAGGCATTCTACCTCTGAGCTACACCCTTCACCCTATTTTATTTTTATTTTGAAACAGGATCTCACTAAATTGCTGAGGATGGCCTCAAACCTATGATCCTCCCAGCTCAGCCTCCCAAGTGGCACATGGGATTACAGGCATGTGCCACCACTCCCAGCATTTTTTATTAAGATTTACATAGAGTGAAATCTCAGATCTTAATATACCATTCAATCACTTTTCACTAATATGGAGACACAAAACATCTCTCTCATCCTAGAAAATCCCATATACCCCTTCTTCCCAGTAAGTATCCCCTCTCCCCTCTACCATCCAAATGTCCAAAAGTAATCACTGATCTGATTTCTGTAACCACAGGGTAGTTTTGTCTATTCTGAAATTTCACATAAATTAATTGTACTCTTTGTGTTTTGTTGTTGTTGTTGTTCTGCCTAGTAAATTTGAGATCATCTATATTGTTGAGATTAACAATAAATTGTTTCTTTTTATTGCTTTTAAAACAGGCAAGAAATAAGCAGATCTTCACTGAGTATCTGAACTCAGTATTAAAGCCAGAGTAGCAGGGAGAGAAAACACCCTCTAATATTAATATTAAGTGACAGTACTCCTAGCATTCAAACAACTCTCCCACATTAAGTAGTGTTATATGAATCAAGAGATACTCTTGGGAGATTCTAACATATTCTGCTGAAACCAGAGACACCAGGTGAGTACACTTCAGCAACTGCAATAGCCATGGATCTGTTATTTCCCTCACTTCCTGGTTCTACTTTGACTTCAGAAAGTAAATGTGAAAAATAACTGCAAGTGAAGAGATACTTCTTTCAGTGTCTCTATTATCAAAACATGCTGCAAAGAATGCTTCCACTGTTTATCAATATGATGATGCCTCAGTAGCTATTATGCATTTGATGGGAAGGTAAACTCAGAGGCATTCTACCTTCAAGCTACACTCCCAGCCCTTTTAATTCTTACTAAATTTTTTTTGAAACAGAGTCTCACAGGTTGGCTTCCAACCTGTGGTCCTCTTGTCTCAGCCTCTCAAGTCCTGGGATTACAAGTGCATGACACCACACCCAGCTTGTTATACATTCTGTAAATGATATAATATGGATATGAACTCACTTTTATTACTAGAAATTCACCTTGATCTATGATTTTTAGCAATGATTATATAAATAAAAGAAGAGTAGATACTGTAAGAGCAACATCAGGTTGCATTTTCATCTTCAAGAGAACACTATTCATACCAGAAAAGTGGAAGAATTTCCCATAACTAAATAATGGAGAGGGTTGAACTGACCTTGGGCTAGTCTACCCCACCTCCACCTTTAAGATTCTGCAGGAACACAGAGCAATCCCAGAACATTGTCACCTATCAAGAACATAAGCAGCCACTTTGCTAACTTTATAGAAAGTTAGTATGTCCTGTTCAATGTTTATATAATTAGTGAGCAAGAGAAAGAACAGCCATATATTACAACAATGCTCACATCAGCTCTATGTGAAAAGTTACCAAATGAAATAAAAAATCCAGCCAGAGTAGTGACAGGATATTAATAAAGTTTTCAATTATTCTCATTCTCTAATTCTCTCTTCTCACTTGTTCTCTCTTTCATTTCCTGTCCATCACTAAGTACTCTACATTTGGCCTGTCTTATTTCTCATAAAAAGTCAGTTACATTTGAATACCAAAAGAACCTCATTAGTATAATGTAACCCTTAATGTGAACCATTGGTGCCATCATACTAGCATCAAAGATATATGTTCTCAACTCTAAAGACTGATAATTTCTGTCAAACGGTATGCATAAGTTGAATCTCAAACAGTCTGTCATCATTTTAGTTGTAGTAATTAATTTTAATTAATTGCCAATGTTTTTTGCCAGATGGGAAAGTAAAAACATGGCCCTTATCCCCATGTGAATATGAGAAATGAAATGCCCTTAATGTTATAAAGGTAAAGAGATCTTAGGTTGTGAATTAAAGAAGTATAAACTTAATTTCTTAGTGAGTATACTCTACCGGAAAGCTTTTGAAAAGTCCTAGCTAGAAGTTAAAGCTGATTGTAAATGACTTTTCCTCCTGCCATCTACTTCTCTCCATATTTGGTTCTAACAAAAATTGGGTCTTAGGAGGCTAGAGGTGTTGCTCAGTGGTAGAGTGTGTGCTTAGCATGTGCAAGGCCCTGGGTTCAATCCTCAGCACCAGAAAAAAAAAAAAAGATTTTTATTTTTATAGGTTTTTACTTCCTGATTTTTGACTTATGTTTTTGTTGCTTCTAACTCAAAATTTTATAATTAGAAGTGCTGTTTTTATTTAAGTTAGAGATTCAAACTCAGTATCAAAGCCATGTATTTTTCCACCAATGCTATTTAAAATCGAAACACTGATTTTTAAAAGAAACAATTTCACCTTCCTCTCTTTGAAACTAGAAATGAGGTCATGAATTGTACATCATTGGTGAAACCAATTTGTTCTTTAGGCCATAAGTTAATGTAAAATGGTGGGAATAAGAACAAACTCCTAGACACTAGTTTTGATGACATATAAAATACTATAAATATCTATATTATATTAGTTTAATTTAAATAGAATTATTTAGGATTTAAAAGGTTTTTCATGGTATTGTTGCCAAAGGAGAAGTAAAGATTTAAAGAAAACATTCAAGCCAGGTGTAGTGGTGCATGCTTGTAATCCCAGTACTTGGGAGGCTGAGACAGGAGGATCACAGGTTTGCAGCCCAGCCTCAGCTACTTAGTGAGGCCCTCTGCAACTTAGTGAGACCCTGTTTCAAAATAAAGAATAAAAAATAGAAAAAAGAAAGAAAGAAAATATTCAACACTTACAATTGCTTAAGAATTCCAAAACATTAAGCTTTTGAGGTTTAACTATCTTTTTCCTTAAAAAGAAAATAGATTTTGAATACTGTGCAGATTCCTATCTTATCAGAGGAAGAACCAGTCAGCAAAATAAGAATTTTAGAGCCTGAAAAAGACATTTTGACATCATCTAGTCCAACCTCCTCATCATTCACCCAGTTCAATAAAATCACTCTCTTCTTAAGGGTTTTAGCTTTCCTACTCTAACTTCCAAAACACTGAAGAACCACAAGTCCTCAGATCTCTCACTGCTGTGCACATGCAACTGTCTTTTCATTCCTTTTTGATGTTTGCCACATCGTGGTAATGATTGCAGCTGTGAGGATCATTTTCTTGATTCATTCTGCTTGAATTAACTTAAGAAAATAATTGTCTACTGTTTACAGAAGCACAACTTTTAACTCAAACACCTGGCAAAGGTATGGATGAATAATGAAAAATTTTAGGAGTAAATGTAGTAGTAGTCAATGATGTCATTGGTACTCTGGAGAATACATTTTAATGAGCTGTGTCATAGTGACTCAAGAATGAGTAATACTACCCTATTATCTAAGACTAGTAATGCTACCTATTCTATTGTAGTAAAGAAGCAAAAGGAAGCTAGCACACCTTTTTAGGAGGAGGCAGGGGGGGCAGATATTTATTTTCTATACTGCCTGAGCTAAACACTCTGCTAGATCTAGATATTACAGCAGACAGAAAGAGCCAGTCTTTGGCCTCAAAGAGCACACAGTATGCTCAGCATAGAGTAATGCCAGGTTACTGCCTACAGTCTGAAAATCACATAAGACCTTTACAAGCCCTGTGCAACTCCACCACTGCACAGCAATTTATTAACTGCCTTCCTCATTAGGATACACTGGGAAATAACTACTAACATTATTGTGAGGCATTTTATAAATGAAAGTGCTATAAAAGAGCTGAATAATAAAAAAGCAAGATTAAATAATATAGTAAGAATGGTTCTCATAGGTATATCCAGTATTTATGTCAACACTATATGACTGCTACCTGGGAAAAATTATTTCAGGTTAAATACAGTTGCCTATCCAGCTTTTTCAAAGTCAAAAAATCTGCATATTAGCAAGAGAAATTGTGAAGTCTTATACTATTTGAGGTACTATGAAAACTAAATATAATTGTAATATCACATATAGTATAGAATTTCCACATCTTCACCTTCTATTAAGGCTCTTCTGCATTTCGATTTTTGAAGTACTTGTATCATAATTTTAAATGCTGAAATGAGAAAAACCTGTTATTTACCACCAAGATATTATATTTTTATTTTCATAAATTATGAGAAGGTTCTGTGGATGAACATCTATCCATTCTAGGATTAACCTGTTGGTATGTTGGATTGGTAGAGTTATCAGTGATTTATCATGCCTGTTCCTTTCTGATTTTACTTAAATTTTTAAAGTTTGTCAATTTTCTCAGAAGACTAGAATATCAATTTTTATCCCAATGTATATCCTCAAGAGACAAAGAATTTATATAACACGTCATTTCTTTCAGATGTTTCTTTGATTTTTGTTTTATGGTGATGGGCATCAAACCCAGGGCCTTGTGCATGCCAGCCCAGCCCTCTACCACTGAGCTACACCCCAAGCCCAAATGTCTTTATATAGTCATTCTTATACCTAATATTGAAATTCTCAAACTGTAGGAAAAGAAAAGAATCCTTCTTTGATAGTCACTTCTATGTCTGTAGTCTAATCCTAATATTACTATTAATACTTTTACCAGAATTTTCTATTCTTTTTTCTTTTTCTTTGTTACTGGGACTATTGCCATTAATATCTCTAATATTTAATATTATCATTAATAGTTTTACCAGCATTTTCTATTCTTTCTTTTTATCTTTCTCATTACTGGGGACTGAACCCAGGAGAATTCTACCTCTCAGCTAGATCCCCAGCCAGGATCTCCCAGGTTGTCCAGGCTGGCCTTGAACTTGCAATTTTCTTGCCTCAGTACCTCAAGTTGCTGGTATTTGGATGCTCGCCACACCCAGCACCAACATTTTCGCTCTCATTAAAGGGAACACTATACCATAGTGTTTAGTCTGTGGCATAACAGAACCCAAACCTATCATTGAGAATCATGATCTTACATTATCTATTTCCCTTGAACAATATAATTTTTTAGTCTCAGTTTATAATGAAGCAACTCTCTAGTTTAATTTCATTATACTCAGAAATAACAAAAACATTCAAAATTTAAATGTATGTGCATGCCATTTATTTGAATAATATTAATACAATTATTGCATGATAAAGAGACTTCATTTTTAATTCTCTTTCCCTGACTGGCCAGTAATATGAAGAACTTTGATATATTTGCTCTTTATGCTTATTATTTTATTTGTTTCAAATATTGATGCTTTGGTTTCTGTTGTCCTTTTGTCCTCATTATATTTTCTCTATAAGTTTTCATTTAGTGTTTCTATTTAAAATAAAGAGAAGCATGAAAGTCCATAACCCATACATCAAACATTTTTGCTGTACTTCATAGAAATGAACAGTTAAGAATAGAAACTTCAGTATTTATACTGTTTCCAATATTTGGCTTTTAGATAATATTGTGGTTGAAGAGAATACGTATAATATGTAGTTGACTATATAAAAACAGGATAACTAAACCAATATTTTTTAAGCATATGATTCTGTGTGTTGCATGGCAGAGTATTTTGCCCAAACAAGCTCTCATGATGTTTTCAGTTTTTATGGAATGCTTTGGCTATATTTGGATTTGAATCTTCATAATGACAAAGGCTCCTCACAGTTATCTTTTTTAAATACACACACACTATACTGTCTTTAGAAAGTTATAATTCATCCTCTCAGTTATATTTGTGCTAAGTTTGTGAAATTGTACTACACTAGTATGAAAAAGGTAAAACTATATATGTATTTAGATTTTGACAAGTAGATCATGTACACTGTGCATTTTAGAAAAATATTTGACAATTTTATGACACTTTGGTAAAGGAGTATGCAATTATAAAGGTTTATACCACTTTAATTTTTTTAACCCTGGAATTACTCTTACAAGGCTTTAAATTCAAAACCAAACCCAATTCTAAAACTAGCACTTTTTTCCTACTGGTAATTCCTATTTTTCTAAGATTTAAACTACTCTTCATTGAGCTTTCCTCCTCTATCCTGACCTCAAAATCTTTAAGTTAAAGGACATTCTAAATTAGTCTACTGGTAACCAGAAAAGCATTTTATGTAACATGGCTGTTTAATCTTGTACCTAATTTTAGTAGTTTTCTCATAAAATAAATAAATTCCCAAAAATGAATACTCAAACATTTTAATTGGTTAAAAGCAAATGAGCAAGCTAGATCTTGTGGCACGAGCAAGCTAGATCTTGTGGCACATGTCTGTAATCCCAGTACTTGAGAGGCTGAGACCTGAGGATACCAGGTTCAAGGACAACCTCAGCAAATAATGAGACTCTCAGCAACCTAGCAAGAAACCTTGTTTCAAAAACAAAAAATAAAAATGGCTGGTGGTATACCTCAGAAGTAGAAAGCCCCTGGCTTTAGCTGGATATGGTGGCACATGCTTGTAATCCCAGTACTTGGGAGGCTGAGACAGGAGGATCACAGGTTCACAGCCAGCCTCAGCTACTTTCTTAGTGAGGCCCTCTGCAACTTAGTGACACCCTGTTTCAAAATAAAGGATAAAAAATAGAGCTGAGGATGAAGATCGGAGGTAGAATGCCCCAAGGCTCAATCCCTAGTACTACGAAAAGGAAAAAAAAAAAAAAAGCAATTGAGCAGTTAATAACTATATAGTCATAATTTGTCCTAAAAATCTGGACCTGCCTAGATAACTAAGTACACAGATATGCTTAAAGCACTCCCACATCCCTTAAAGAGAAATATATAATAAATAGAATTCTGATTGACCATATATACTGTTAGACTATTAGGTTACCAGTACTCTACTGTGATATACCCATGGGTAGTAGAAGCAAAATAAATATAATGCTTGACATTGGATGACATCAGTACAGATTATATATGCACTATTGCAATAAGAGGTATTTATTGAGCCTGTATCTGAAGAAGTTACAGTTGGTTTTCTCTGGCCTTTTTCATTTTAGGCTCTACAATCATTTTAATTGTAAAGACAAAAGGATATATGAATGAATGAAATGATGGCCCCATTTGCTATAGATTAAATATTCTGTTGAATTTTTAGAAGGATATTGATTGCTGTGCATTTTGACATAAATCAGATTGTACACAAGCAATATGTGAGTCTTATGTATAAGTCACAACATTTAGATATTATACATCTTTATCTTTCCCCACAAAATGAATTCAGAATTGACAGTTCAAATTTATAAATTTAAGGTGCTAGTTATTAAAGATTACTATATGGATGGAAAGATTAAATAATACAAGAGCTACAAAAGAATGCTAAATAACAATGTAACCCCATATACTATCAAACTTCTGATAATGTCGGGTTTCTTATAAAGCCTTAAAATATTTTACTGAAAAAATTAATTACCTGGAAAAGAAGGCACTTTATTACCTTAAACTAGCTATTTGTCTGTATAGAATTTGTCTAAAATCCCTTAAAATATTCTTTATCCTTTTATAAATTTATCATAGTTATATGTTTTTCTAAAGCCACTCAGAGTATAATGGAATAAATCAAAGTATTTTAATTTATCAGAAAAATATGTTACAAAATATAACCAGTGAGCAATACCAAAATAAAACTCAAAAGTAACAAAAGTACATGGGATAATGGCAAAACTGTCTAAGTTTGTCCACAATCATTTGAAGTTAAAACATTGTGAAATTTGAAGATTTTTTTCATTGAATAATTTTTGGACAATTTTTATTTTTAAATCTTCTTTTTAATTGTCACTACCCTGTCTTAAAATGTTGATCAAATATAAAGGCAATCAGAATTATTAAGCTAGCCTATCATAATTCAGTTTCATTTTAGTTGAGTTTTTTTAAGGTAAACCTAAATGAATAATCAGTTTTGTTGCATCTTTGCTCAAGTCAACCGTGCCTGGTGACTTATCAAATTTAAATCATCCACGTAAATGTGCTGCTGTGTATCCTCTTTAGGAAGTTGGTAATTGATTTATGCAATGGAACTGATTCCGCAGAAAAAGCATAGGATAATTTTTCGCAAAGTTTTCAACTGTCTTAACTTAAAATTAACATTTTTCTGACCTTTATAAGGATAGGCTAACTTTTATCTAAAAATATTGTTCAACAGAAGAATATTTCAAAGTGAACAAACCTTGCTTTCTTTTTTTGTTTGAGACAGTATACTTTAAAAAAAAAACATTTTTCTATAATGTTACTTATCTTGAAGTCTTTTCCTGTGTAGTCATTTTTCTATCTCTGGTTTTAAATGTTTTACTAAATGCAATTTCATAGATGAAGTCATCTCTACATGGTATAGAAAGAAGTCAAGTTTATCAAGTCTGTCCTTATCAAGGAGAAATATAGACAGATTAATTCCATGTCAATTGTTTGGTTTGTCTTTTTGTTTTCTTTTTAAAATAATATATATTAACCCAAAGGTGTTAATTAATGTCAAGGCATGAACAATCTTAAATGTAGATCTATTGAGTATTTTGTGATGCTGAGTAACAGACTTTTCTCGAATCTCTGTGATGCTAAATATTTTCCTTAGAAAGTTTTGTTTAATGTTAGAATGTTGTTCTGTAAGATGTTGGTCCTAGCGGGATTTTTAAAAATTTGGAAAATAAACGCATGTATTACAAGTATAGAAATGGTGAATTGTAAACTTACCGTATAGTACTGATTCTATTTTCAAAAATGTTTCACTGTTAAATATAGAAAACATAAAATTGCTGCTGTACTGTAACTGAGTACTTTTTCCTAAATGACCCTGTTATCACTATTCCAGAATTAGAAGCTGGGCGGATACATGCTTGGTTCATGTGTCTGCATACATGCTTCAAGGTATATTCTTCTCTTAGTGAGTGGCATCAATGCACTGAGACCTGAATATACCTGTGTCTGTTCTTATTGCACATTTCTTATACAGTATCTTCTCATATGCCAAAATTGGCCTAGGCACAACTAAATATTGAGGATTCGTTACATGCTTTCTAACAGAAAGGTTTTCAGCAATTTTAGTTATGAGTTTGTGCAATGAAAATGGTGAAAATCCCTTTAAATTTTCATATTTGCTAAATTTAAATTAATATTTTTTCTTTAGCTCACAAGTTACCCTAAATCCAGAGAGAACATCACCCCTTTTCACTGTTGTCAAACCAAGCATAAGAACAGCCCTATGATTCTACAAAAACAGTTGAGGAGTAAGTCTCTTATGTACATAAGGCATTTGATGAAAGAAATGAACCAAAGTTCATCATGAATCCAAGGCTTCTGTACTTGGCATTCCTCTATGGAAAGGAAGACAAGTACCAACACCATTGACATCATGTTCAAACTGATCCCACGTGGAAAACCTTCACCACACTGGAGTACTTCTCAATTCTATCAGGCTCTTGGATTTCTGTTTGTTTAATTGATCTAACCTTTCAGTTTTCAAACCACCGTTTGTCGGCATTGAGGCAGAAGACATGTAGGTTTGAAAACACTTTCTTAAGAAATCATGTAACTATCTAACTCTGAATTTAAAAACTGAGGAGGAGGGATGATTTCAACCCACTGCCTCTGACAAGAAACGTTTTTTCCAGTCTGTAACTGCTGTAGTGTTAACAGGGTACAAGGTGTTTTTTGTCCTGTATTGTACTTAAAAGGTTCTCATTGGTTGTGATTGTATTGTACTGTATGAAAAAGAAATCATAACTTGCCTTGTATTGTTCATAATAGACCACACCATGTACTACTTCAGTTTTCATGTTCCAAGTTTTTCAGTGATGCATGTTAACAGTTAGGTCCTAAAATTCTGTGGTGCTAATTCTTCCATATCCAATGGTGCTTTTGTGGATGCTAACTGCACACATGCTGAACAAAGCTTGAAGTTTAAAACCTTCCTCCTTCCTCTGTTTATATGAAGTAAAAGAAAATATCTTGTCTCAAAATATCACTGACAATCTAATAAACTGGTTTATATGTGTAATTAGTTTGGATTCTTATTTTTACGAAATCATCTCTGTTCTACTGGGCCCCAAACACTGATCTTGCCATGTGTTTATTTCATTATTTCATTTGTGTCCCCAATCTGTGATATCTTTAGGAATTAAATCTAGTTGGTCTGGCTTCTAAAATAATGTGTAGTTAGGATCTACAAGAAATAGTCTTATCAGACCTGGGAATAAGTAAACTTAGAAGAACAAAAATGTGCCAAAAGAGTACCTCTATTTTATCATCTAGTTGAACCAGAAGATAACATCTGCATGAAATCAAGAATGCCTTCCAAACTTTTATTTCTACTCAAATGACACTGAAAAGGCCAGTCTGACCGGCTCATATTTAAAGTAAATGTTTTGTGTGCTGGGAATGTAGCTCAGTGGCAGAGTGGCTGCCCTGGGTTTAATTCACAGAACAGCAAGAAATATTAAATTTAAAAATAAAGTAAAAATTTCATTCCTCATGAAAATAAAGACCAAAAAAAAAAAAAAAAATGAAATGATAATGTTCCCGAACAAACTGACGTTATGTGTCAGATGATGTAGTAATGGATCTATGGGGATTTTTTGTGTTTTGTTTTTTGTGTTTGGGGTGTTTGTTTGTTTGTTTGTTGTTGAACCCAGGATTGAATTTAGGATTAACCCAGAGTCATTCTATCTCTCAGCTTCACCTCCAGCCCTATTTTGTTTTTAAATTTGAAACAGGGTCTCACTAAGTTGCTACAGGCCTTCCTAAGTTGCTGAGGCTGGCCTCAAACCTGTGATCCTCCTGTCTCAACCCCCCAAGTATTGGGATTACAGTTATGCACCACCACACCCAGCTATTTCATGGGATTTTAAACTTCGGCATCAATACTAAGAATTAAAGCAGTAAGACAAGGGAAGCTGCTAATACCTTTGTAAAGGTATGGGCTGTTTCTTCCAAGCCAGAAATAAATTCAGTATTAAGGCAGTATGCAAATTTTACATTCTGACCTTGATATCTGGCCATATGCACAGAGAATTTTAAATTTTAAAAAGAAAAGGAAAAGCCAGGGTGGCGGCGCACGCTTGTAATCCCAGCATTTTGGAGGCTGAGACCAGAGGATCTGGGTTCACAGCCAGCCTCAGCTACCTAGTAAGGCACTCCGCAACTTAGTGAGACCCTGTTTCCAAATAAAGAATAAAAAATAGGGCTGGGAGTACAGCTCGGAGGTAGAATGCCCCTGAGTTCAATCCCCAGTACCGCAAAAAAAAAAAAAAGAAAGACAGAAAAAACTGAAAACAAATGCATTAAAGCCCCTCAAGCAATAATCATGACCTTAAATAGAAGGGGATCAAACTATCAATCTACCTGACAGAGGCTGATAACTAAAATGACATTCCCAAATTACTGCAGCTCTTTGTTATACAGAGTATAAGGCACATTAATTTTGCCAAAAATAGTTATTAAATCATGTCTGAATTCTGACAAAAAATGAAGTTTAGAGACTAGAACAGTGGGCTTGCTTCCTGGTGACTATCGTGAACTAATGCAATATTTACTGAATCACAGCCTCTCCCAGAGTTACTTCTACAGTGTATTTTGGTAACTACATATACAGCATTCATTACATTTTATGAAAACTGGTGAATAATAAATGTGCTAAAAAATAATTCCACAATTTTCTTTAATGAAAAAGAGAAAGTAGGTAAGTCTATGAATGTTTTAGAGACTGTTTCTATGCTAATATCTTGCCTGATAATAAAAAGAAAAATTAATTCTATTTTCAGGAAAAGGTGAGAAAATAATGAGTTGCTTTTGGAAAAAAAAATTTAATCTATAGGGAAAGATCTCTAATTTTAACCCTGTATAAATGTTCACCATAATGTTTTTACCATCTAAAAAATTATTCTCAAAATATGTTATCAGCTTTAACCAGGCATAGTGGTGCACACCTCTAATTCCAGCACTTGGGAGGCTGACACAAGAGGTTCACAAATTCAAGGCCAGCCTCAACAAATGAACAAGTCTCTTGGCAATTTAGCAAGACCCTGTTTCAAAATAAAAGGGCTGAGAGCCAGACGTGGTAGCACATGCTTATAATCCGAGTATTTGAGAGGCTGGTTTGCAGCCAGCCTCAGCTACTTAGCAAGGCCCTCTGCAACTTAGTGAGACCGTTTCAAAATAAAGAATGAAAAATAAGGCTGAGGATGTAGCTCGAAGGTAGAATGTCCCTAGGTTGAATCTCTAGTACTGCAATAAATAAATAAATAAATAAATAAATAAATAAATAAATAAATAAATAAATAAAAATAAAAGGGATGAGGGGATGAGGGTGTAGCACAAAGGCAGAATGCCCCTGGGTTTCATTCCCAACACCAAAAAAACAAAACAAAACAGTTTTTTAGGAGTATTGAAATTATTTTTAGAACTCATCAGCCTTAAATAAAATGAATACACTTTGTAAGTTTGGTTCATTTATAAAAATAAGATTTAAGCTCCTTCAAATTATACAATTATATATGTCCTTATAGTTTATCAACATTATTTTTGGTAAATTTTCTTTTCTCATTCAAAAACAGTAATTTCACTCAAGAAATTTAAGCTCAAGATGTTTTTCTCTAAGTCCTAGTAGGAAAGCATTTTCAAAAAAGATCCAGATGTTCTCCATTGAGTAAAACCTTTTGAAATAATTTTAATAGACATTGTAAGCCTACATGTATTCATTTTAGGGAACTGATTTTTCTCATCATGAGAAATTGCTTTGAGTTTGAAAATAACCAACCAACAATAGTAATCTTAAGAAACGAACAAACCAATCTATATGACTTCAGGTCTGTCGTCTGTGTGTGTGTGTGTGTGTGTGTGTGTGTGTGTGTGTGTGTGTGTGTTTCTCTGTGTGTGTGTGTGTGTGTGTGTGTGTGTGTTTCTGTGTTTGTGTGTGTCTGTGTTAGTTACTGGGAATTGAACCCAGAGGCATTCTACCTTCAAATTATACCCCCAGCTCATTTATTTATTTATTTATTTATTTATTTATTTATTTATTTATTTATTTATTTAAACAGGGTCTCACTAGGTTGCTGAGAGTCTTATTGCATTGCTGGGACTGTCCTCAAACCTATAGTCCTCCTATCTCAGCCTCCCAAGTAGTGTTCTTTCTTAAAAAACTAATGAAGTAGGTGCATACTGATTCACACTAGGACTAAAGGTTACTTTTCTTACCTTCTACTTTACCTTGGGTGGGGATGGATGTCAAAAGACTCAGAGAAAATAAGTAAAAAGTACTACAATTCACACAAAATAAATGAGTAGTAATTCATAGGGCTAAATAAATCATAAAATTCAGCAAGCCCAGCAATACACATATTCTCCTAAATTGGTCTCATATTCTTTGAATGCTTTTTACAAACATATATGTTGCCATAAAAGGTTTAACAAAAGACCAGCTCATAAAGATAAAAAGGACTCTGAACGAAAGTGTTGGCTCTCCATTTTGCTTATTTAGAAACTCCATTTTATTAGTTCATTCTGAGCAAAATTCACTAGAGATTTCTTTTAAACAAGGTCATAAAGAAAACATCTTGAGCACCAGATATCCAATGGAGAAACCAATTAATTTACAACAAAAAATAATGTTACTCCTAGAGAGTAAGACTGGAAAGAAGCTGTGTGTAAGAAGTGGACTTGGAATTTTGCTTTTATACTTGTTTTATACTTGATAAGCATGCATTATTTTATAATGTTAAAAATAACTTTTTAAAGGAAAGAAATAAATGCTATAAAAACTAGAATACTTTTGTCAACTGGTTAGCATATTTTTTTCAGTAGGAAAAATCAGCTTCTAAAACCTGATTAACACCAGAATATGGCTTGGCAAGTATAAAATCAAATAAAGGCAAATGAGTAATATTCATGAATAGCATCCTGTTACAATGGGCTCCATAATGCAGACCTGCCAAGGAGACATGAATAGTCACTTTAGCTCATCAGAGCACAGTCACCCCAAGCTAGAGATGGAAACCACTAACAAATCCTTATGCTTTGTATCTTTTTTCTAGATTCCATGTGACTCACCAACATTCAGTGTGAGCGTGTTATTGCCTATATAATTAAGTCACAAATTCTCTTACAGTTAGTATCACTTTACAATCCTCAGTGATATAATACCATTTCATAATTATCATTCATCATTAAGCATTATTATTAATCATTAGGTATTATTATTAATCATATATGATTACATAATCACATACTACTACATAATTATATAATTTTAACAATCATTATTCTTAATAATTAACCATTTTTGTTATTCATCATTCACTATCATTACAGATGCCATTCATCATTAACAAAGTTTCACATACAATAGCTCTCTGACCATGATCCTGCTTTACAGAGATTTGGGCAACATTTCAATTCAGTAGTAGTAACGAATGAAAGACCAAAACCCTAGTTGCTTGTCCTCATGGCCAACCTTTCCAATGACAACAACATTCATTACAATGGACCAGATACAGCTCTAGAATAGCCACTACCAGTTGACCACACTTAGCATACAAGATTAACGTATGCCATTCTGTCTTGGGCACCCACTATCATATATCCAAGCTACCTGTGTTAGTTTGGGTACACCAACAAATAGATACCAAGATAGGGTTAGATGTACAAGAGATTTGTTAAAGAAAATGCCTGTGAGGGAAGGCAGAGAAGTTGATGGAGGAATCATCAGACTGTGATGCAAGTCTGCCTCCTGTGAAGGAGAAGAGAGAGAAGATAGAAAGGGAGAAGGGAACAAGAAGGTTATTCTTAGACCACAGTCCAGTTCTAAGGAACTTTCAACCAGGTTTATGGGGAATTCTTGAGCCAAAGTTTCACTCTAGAAGAAGCTGGCATTGCCAGGCATGGTGGCACATGCCTGTAATCCCAGTACTTGGGAGACTGAGACAGGAGGACAGCTTCAGCAAGTAGTGAGACTCTCATCAACCTAGCAAGACCCTGTTTCAAAATAAAAATTTAAAAATAGGACTGGAGGTGTAGCTGAAGGTAGAATGCCTGTAGGTTCAATCCCCAGTATGAAGAAGAAAAGAAAACAAGAAGAAGAGAAGGAGGAGGAGGGAGGAGGAAGAGGAGGGAGAAGGAGGGAGGAGGAGGAGGAGGAGGGAGGAGGGGGAGGAAGGAGAGCATCTTGCAGGTGTAGGCCTGCTTAGTATCCCTGCCACACTTGGTCAATGGCTAGGAACAGTCTAGAGGAAGCACACCTTCAGTGCAAACATTCTAATAGATTCAGAGCTCAGCAGCCAAGTCAATGGTCGATTAGGTGGAGATGTGGATAAGTGCAGTGCAAACTGGAGCTTGTGGTGGCCATGAAAATGCATCTCTCAGATTCCTCACTTCAGAAGTGCTGTTGATTCATGAGCTGCTTCTGCATTCTAGGAGGCTGGCTTCTAGATAGTGTGGTAATTATGTTGGAGGCCTAAGCAGCCACCTTCTTTGCTGTGAGTGGATCTCCTAGTTGGATGCCTTTGCCTCTGTTACCAGAGGCCCACTCTGTTCATGTGTCCATCATGCCAATTCCAAGAAGGCCAATAGCAGTATGAGTCATGTCAGCTGGCCGAGTCACTTTGTCTACTTGGTCATTCAAGGCCTCTTCCATGGTGAAAGTGAATATGTGATATAAAACTCTTCACACTTCGTGCCCACTCCCATATGCCCACCTACAAGCCTCTTCCTCAGACCTTTGTCTTAACCTTCCTGTCCCTTTCCTTCCAGGTTCCTGGACAGATAGCCAGACCACTGACCACTCCCCAGAAACTACAAATATTTTTTTTTACCTCAAGATACTTCTGCACACAAAGTGGATGAGCAGGTGCACTGCTCGCAGCTCTGCCCACAGAGAAGACCTTTGTCTCCATTGTCTATCAAGGCCACGCCATCCATTTTCAGTTTCACCCACATATTGAACTACCCCATCCAAAAACCAAGCTCAAGCTTTACCTTTCTCCTACGGCTGGTCATAGAGAAAACCCACACAGCCATACATGTGAGATGACAGAGGGTTGCTGGATTATCTTTTAGGAGTTATAAAGCCTAAAGCAGTCAGGGCAGCCTGTTCATTGCAACACACTCATGGTCTCTGATCCTGCTCAGCCTTGAGCTTGGATAAAATGTGATCTCATCATGGGCTGCCACTGAGTCTGTCCAGCTTCATGAGCTGGGGGGCTCAATAGAATCCAAGGCAATTCTGTACCCATGGTCCAGCATCAGTATCTGAAGGACCCAGCAACACACTCCAATTGCTGTTTCTCAATTATGTGCATAATTTTCTGCAATGGTCATCATGGCCTTATTCTAGAATTCCAGAGGCTGCAATGTGGGAGCTGATTCTCTCCCTGGGACTTGCCATTAATTCCATCTTTCCCCACTGCACCTGTTCCCTTCACTGATGTTTCCAAAGCCATATGGACCAAGCAGTAGTGCTGTTGCCATACTGCAGAGTCCTTTCATGCTCAGCCCTCCTCAAAGCTGGCAGTTACCCATGTTGAACAGAATATGGGCCACAGCAATGTTCTTATCTGTAGAACGTGGGTCCAAAACCCAAAGAGTACTGAACGACCAGTCTATCAGTCTGAACTTGTTTCATGTAGTAAGGTTGCAAGATGCAGCTATTTGTCTTTTACTTTGGAAAAGATATTCTGGCATGCTCCTGACTGTTGCGACCCCTAAAAACTTCACTGAAGTTGTGGGAGCCTTAGTGTGCAAAAGGTACATTCTAGAGCTCCTAATTTTCTCAGCCTCGTTATACTTTCCTCCAATCGGTGTTGCTTATCCTGCAGCCTAGACTGTTGCAGTGTTGAGGGCAACTCAGAAATTTCCACTTCACTGAGTATTCGTCATAGCTGTTTCCAGACTTCTAAGAACCACTATAGTAATGAGTTTGTCCTAATACCTACCAAAGTATTAGTTTCAGGTACTGAGAAAGTTAAATTCCAGGACCCTTGATCAAGTACTCTCAAAATGTAATCCCAGTACTGGTGAAGCTGAGACAGGAGGATCACAGGTTCAAGGCTAGCTTCAGCAACTTAGCCATGCTGTCAGCAACTTGACAAGATCCTGTTTCCAAATAAAAAATAAAATAGGGTTGAGGTACAGCTTGGAGGTAGAATGCCCCTGGGTTCAATCCCCATCAATCCCCAGCAATACACACACACACACACACACACACACACACACACACACACACACACTCCAAGATGTACTCCCCTGACTCCTGCCAGTACATGCTAACTAATTCTTGAAGCTCATCTGTTGCCTATTTTCCTTCCTTCTTCATCAATCCCAGCATGTACATACCCAGGGGTTAGACAGTGTGACTAAGGCTTGGTGATGAGATGATAGAAGAGGCAGCTACTGAGAGGCACAAGTAATGCCTTGTGAGGGAGTGCTGTTTGCCGCATCTACTTGAACAGTAGAAGTGCTACCTCTTACAGGAATGGTGAGACACTCTGCATGCTTAAAAATTTGGGAGAGGAGAAGCTGGGGGCATGGCTCAGTGGTAGAGCATTTGCCTAGCATGCAAGAGGCCCTGGTTTGATCTCCAGCAGAAAGAGAAAGAGAGAAGGAAGGATGGAAAGAAGGGAGGAAGGGTAAGGGGAAGAGGAGGAGTAGGGAGGAAGCTAGTTTGGGAGAGGGAGTGGAAGTTTGCCTAGAACATACATTCAAGGGCATCCATCTACATGCCCCATCCCAGTATTCAGGGTCCCAGGTTTTCCTAGGATCCCAGATCCCCTTAACACCCCACCCCAGCACACTGCTCCTGTCTGAACATTCAAGCACCTAGAGATCTCGGCACTTACAACTACTTGATCTTCAGCCTGTTCAACTGTGCTCTCCCACACTGTAGAAAGTAAGGAGACCTCGTGCCTCGCACAGTCAGCCAGGCTAACTTGTCTTACTGCCCTCATTATCCCTCTGCTGGCATCAATGCAGCTTCATGGTAGTCAGCCAACTGCTGTCTTGGAGAACATTACTTTCTCCCTACCTTTCCAATGCTTCAGACATCACACCCACATCTTTCTCTGCCAGGACATTTTCACAGGTCACCATCAATGAAAATATCTGTATTCGATTTGCCATCTCATGCTAGGGACTATCCATGACCCATTTATCAATCAAGTGGACATCATCTTTGCCCACTGCATGGTTAGTGGGTCAGTACCAAATCACCATCTTACCATCTATTTTGTTGGTTCATTTTGGGCACTACACAGTCATCTGAGAAGCAAAATCCAGGATGAGATTAGATATGTAGTAAATCTGCTAGGACAAATACTGGTGAGAGAAGATGGAGAGCTAGAGGGCTGGGAGGGACATCAGACTGCACTGCTGACCCAGTAAAGGAGAGAAGGAAGAGGTTAGCCGGCAGCATCATTCTAAGGAAGTTTCAGCAAGGCCAACAGAGAGTTCTCAAGCCAAAGTTGCCCTTCAGAGGACTCCTGTGTCTTCCAGAAAAGGGCCTGCCTTAGGATCCTGCGGTGGCAGTTAATGGCAACAGTCCAAGGGGAGCAGAGCCCTGGCCTGAACACAGTGACGACAATCAGCAAAACAGCCAGTGCCTTTGATTCATTATTGTCAGTGCAGTAGGAGATCTGAAAGGCATATTCCTGTGGCTGCTATGCCTTCCTAGGAAGGCATGTACAATCAGAAAGAGCATAGCATGGTAGCACACACCTGTAATCTCAGTATTTGGGAAGCTGAGACAGAGGATCACAGATTTGAGACCAGCCTCAGCAACTCATCAAGACCCTCAGCAACTTAGCAAGACCCTGTTTCAAAAAAAAGGCTGGAGGTATAGTTCAGAGGTAGAATTCCTCTGGGTTCAATCCCCAGTACCCTCACCCCCACCCCCACATACACACCCAAAGAACATATCTCTGCCACTGATTAAATGGTACTTATTTTGCTCAGTTTGAGTGTTTGAGTGGGGGATAATTTTGATCTTTTCACTTAAAATTGGGGGAAAAGAATCACCTTGAGTCTGAACTGACCATATAAGAATTAACCTTAAAAGTAACATTAAAATATTAGTGAGTATTCTTAAGCTCAATAGTCAGGTTTGCATTGCACAAAAAAATACTTTAATACTTTAAAAAAAAAATTCAAGAACCCTGTCCACCTGTCAGTCTGGCTCATTCTTGCCACAGCTCTTTCCCTTCCTCTTCTCCCCACCAGATCGCAGAGTTCACCCACCATGGATCTACCCTCTATGGCCTCCCAGCTCTTGGAAATCAAGAATGTATCCTGTCCTGTTTCTGCTGGCCAGCATACCAGTGCTTCCTCCACAAATGGAGAAGTCATATTGGCTGACCTGATGCCTAAGGAGCAAGTCAGGAAATTAAGACCTTCAGGCAGCAACAAGACAGTGGTGGGCCAACTCACCATGCACACAAAATGTGGCAACAGGGAGGCGGGAGGGATAGGTCTATGAAGCATCAGTTCCTGATCCTAATGAGGACATCCATTTCCAATAGTATCCTTGAATGCCAGAAACTGCTGCCCAGGGAGAAGGGTGGGGAATAACTGTTGCCTGAGGGCTCATTTTGACTTTGGCAGCTAGACAAATCCTAGCAAAAGAAATGGTATCTTAGCTCTCAATAGTGTGAGCAAAGCCAGACATTTAGGCACACACTTATAATACCAGCTATGCAAGAGGCTGAGGCAAAAAGCTAAGTTCAAGTCCATCCCAGGCAACTTAGTAAGAATCTGTCTAAAAAAAGGGGGGGACAAAAAGGGATGCTGTCCCTTCTCATGTGTGTACCATGCTGGACAACTTTCTCACCAATCTATATCCCATGTCTCAGCTCAGTGCAGCCTTTACAGCCCTCAACTATCCTCAACTATGAAAGCAACCTTGTCCAAACATATGCAGAGGGGATCAACCAAACCAAGTATTAGGAGTTGATTTATGAAGACTGAATGCATCTGATAGCAAAGCTACCTTGTGCTGCAACAGGGATCTACTGAAATCTCCATCAGGAGAGTGGCAGCATCAGGCCATTGACTCTCAGCTGGACTGATCCCGTGACCTCACCAACATGTTAGGCTATACTGAGCTCAGTTCATTAAGCTCATGCTCATCTATCTCACTGTTACAGTTTGGGTGTTGCCACCCCTTGGGTTCTTTTCCTCAGCCCATATAGAAATAATGAGCCAGGAAACTCCAATTTGCAATGCTTAAGCAAGTTTTATTATTATTATTATTATTACAGACAGGGGGTGGGGTGAGAACAGGATCACACCTCCAAAAGAATGTGATGAAGTGTACAACCAGAATACTGCTGACCCCTAGACCCTCGGGTCTTAAATAGGGTTTTTTAACTGTCCTATCTGATCTTCCCTGTCCAGGTTACTTGCCAACAGGTCAGCAGCCCACTTTCCTATCTGTGGTGTACCAACTGTCCTTCAAATACAGGTACAGACAGCCCACTTTGCACGCCCCACACACCAATGCTGAGTCACAGGGGAAAGGGGAGGGAGGAGCACTAGGGTGTAGCAGGCAGAGCTGCCTGTAATCTCTCTGCCCAAGGGCAGCACAAGGAGCTTAGGCTACTTTTGCACTCTTACTAGCAGTGACTAATATTGGGTCGTCACCACCCACAGCGAACATGAGAGCAGCAATGTGCCTATACCAGCCACTTGGTAGGCAGTGCCCTACCAGACCCTTATCTGTCTTTTGCAGCAGCCAAGAGTGGCAAGCAGGACCTCTACATGGACTGGCAAATCAGGAAGTGCTTGTCTGGCTAACACAACTATAGAAGGAAGTGGCAAAGATATGTGAGCTGAGAAGGCACAAGACTATATCTGGAGCACTCTCCACTCCGGACAGGCTGTGCCAGGAAGCACAGGCACTAGCACTAAGAAAGACTCATCCGTGATTTATCTATCAGCAGGAGTTTTCTATCAAACACCTGGCTGATGCCCACGTTTAAGTACAAGATTATGCCCAAATGTTCATTTATTTATTTTGGTACTGGAAGTTGAACCCAGGGGTATTTTACCTCCAAGCTACTCCCAAAGCCCTATTTTTTTTTTTTAAACAGGGTCTTGCTAAATTGCTGAGCCTGGCCTTGAACTTTTGATCCTCATGTCTCAGCCTCCCAAGTACTGTGATTATAGGCATGTGCCACCACACCCAACCCAATGTCCTTTTAGAGCAAGGCAAGGCCAAGAGTCCTTCGAACGAGATGCTCAGATGCTCACTCACCATGGGGAGCGCCTCTACTAATGTTATCTGATGGAGATGAATTCCTACACAATCTGTTTGGGGTATCACATGCTCTGGGTGTACTGGCACAGCTCACCTGGAACTGAGCCTAAGTCTCCCTGCAGAGGGGCCCAAATTCATGACCACAGATGGCCTCATGAAGCATGTGGGCTTTATCAGGGTAAATAACAGAGACTGGGGGGAACTGACTACCAGAAATTAAGGAAGCTTTTTTTAAAAATATACTTTTGAGCCAGGTGTGGTAATGCACGCTTATAATCCCAGTACTTGGGAGGCTGAGGTAGGAGGATCACAGGTTTGTGGCCAGCCTCAGCTACTTAGAGAGGCCCTCTGCAAGTTAGTGAGAACCTGTTTCAAAATAAAGAATAAAAAATAGGACTAGGGGTGTATATCGGTAGTAGAATGCCCCTGGGTTCAAGCCCAAGTACCGCAAAAAATAAATAAATAAATAACATCTGAGACACAAAATACTTTTGAGATTAAAATATAAACACTTTATTGGTTGATTGACTGATACTGGGGATTGTACCCAGGGGCTTCTACCTCTGAGCCACACCCCCAGCCCAATTTTATTTTTTATTTTGAAACAAGATCTTGTTAAGTTGCTGAGTCTAGTTCTGACCCTGCAATCCTCCTGTCTCAGCTTCCCAAGTACTGGAATTATAGGTGTGCACCACCATACCCCGTTTAAATGAACACTTTAAAAGATGAAACTAGATTTTTTTGTGAAGAGACAGAAACAGAGTAGTCTCGGCCTCCTTACTGACCTCGAGCAGCCCTCGACTTCTTCACGTAGAACTTGAGAGTTGGAGATTCAGAATGGAATCTCTTCTCCCTCCCTCCTCCTGGTTACAGGTCACTTGAAATATATAAGCTAGTGGAACTTTCCTTGAGTAAGATTTTTTTTTTTATCTTCAGCTACAGTTTTCCAGCTTTGTGAGGAACCTTATCAAACACAATGGCTAGCAATGTTACCAACAAGACAGACCCACACTCCATGAACTCCCGTGTCTTCATGGGGAATCTCAACACTCTTGTGGTGAAGAAGTCTGATGTAGAGGCAATCTTCTCGAAGTATGGAAAAATCATGGGTTGCTCAGTTCATAAGGGCTTTGCCTTCATCCAGTATGTTAATGAGAGAAATGCCTGAGCTGCCATAGCAGGAGAGGAGGGCAGAATGATTGCCGGCCAGGTTTTTAGATATTAATCTGGCTGCAGAGCCAAAAGTGAACCAAGGAAAAGCAGGTGTGAAACAATCTGCAGTGGAGATGTATGGCTCCTCTTTTGACTTGGGCTATGACTTCCAATGGGATTGTTATGACAGGATGTACAGTCACCCGGCACATGTTCCTCCTCCTCCACCTGTTGCTAGGGCTGTAGTGCCCTCTAAATGCCAACATGTATCAGGAAACACCTCCCGAAGGGGCAAAGTGGCTTCAGTTCTAAGAGTGGACAGCGGAGATCTTCCAAGTCTGGAAAGTTGAAAGAATAGACCGTCAGGCTATTAAAAAGGAGCTGACTCAGATAAAACAAAAAGTGGATTCTCTTCTGGAAAACCTGGAAAAAATTGAAAAGGAATAGAGCAAAGAAGCAGTAGAGACAAAAAATGAAAAGTTGGAAGAGGAGCAGAGCAGCAGCTCTGTGAACAAAGATGAGACTAATATGATGGAGTCTGAGGCGGGTGCAGAAGACTTTGCTGAAGACGGGGACCTACTGGATGATGATGAAAATGAAGATCAGGGGAAGACCAGCTGGAGTTGATCAAAGATGATGAAAAAAGAGGCTGAGGAAGGAGAGGATGACAGAGACAGCGCCAATGGCGAGGATGATTCTTAAGAACATAGTGGGGTTTAGAAATCATATCCCATTATTTCTTTACCTAGGCGCTTGTCTGAGATCAAGATTTCACAGATCCTCTCCCCTAGTATCTTCATCACATGCTCACTGTTCCCCCATCCTTGTCCTTCCCATGTTCATTAATTCATATTCCCCTGTGCCTGGTCCCATTTTCCGTCGACGCTTCTAGTAGTTAAGTCTTACCCTGTAATTTTTGCTTTTAATTTTGATACCTCTTTATGACTTAAAAATAAAAAGGATGTATGGTTTTAAAAAAAAAGAGAAAGATGAAACTAGGCCAGGCATGGTGGCACATGCTTGTAATCCCAGTACTTGGGAAGCTGAGATGGGAGGATCCAGGTTCCCAGCCAGCCTCAGCTATTTACTGAGGCCCTCTGCAACTTAATGAGACCCTGTTTCAAAATAAAGAATAAAAAAATTAGGACTGGGGTATAGCTTGAAAGCCCCTGGGTTCAATCCCCAGTACTGAAATAAATAAATAAATAAATAAATAAATAAATAAATAAATAAATAAATAAATAAATAAACTAGCGTTCCTCCCCTGCCTGGTATAAGTTGCCCATCAACTGTGGGATAAGCAGGCCTAGAACAAGGGATGTGCCACTCCCCGCCCCCCGCCCCCGACCAGTGAGAAACTGACTCCTCTTCCCCAAGTCAAAGCTACTTACAGAGACTGTTCAGTCACTCTGGAGCTTTTGCTTCTGCTCAAGGGCCCTCAACAGGCTAGCAAGTCAGGACTCTGTCCCTCCATTCCTGTGGGACTCATGTTGGATTGTGGCCTGTGCCAAGCCCCGTGGCTCTCTCCCATGCGTACAAACACCTCCTTGCAAGATCTATTATCTAGCTAGATATGCTTCTGCAATTTTTTCTAGGTGACTATAAAAGGCATGACATTTGTTGTGTCTGACACCCAGTGTTCCGGTGTTTGATTTCTCTTTTTAAAATCATCCCATTAAGCCAGGCATGCCTGTAATCTCAGTACTTGGGAGGCTGACATAGAAGAGTCACAGGTTCATGGCTAGCTTTAGCAACTTACTGAGACTCTAAGCAACCTAGTGAGACCCTGTTTCAAAATAAAAAAATAAAAGGCCTGGGGGTGTATCCTGGAGGTAGAAAATCTCTGGGTTCAATCCCCAGTATGAGAGAGAGAAAGAGAGAGAGAGAGAGAGAGAGAGAGAGAGAGAGAGAGAGAGAGAGAGAGAGAGAAGAGGGAGGGAGGGAGGAAAGGAGGGAGGGAGGGAGGAAGGAAGGAAGGAAAAGAAAAGCATCTCATTAAAATTAAGGTGTAGGCTTCTGGGCATCTACCCAAAAGAATGGAAACCAAACTATCAGACCAATGCATGTGTATCTATGTTTATAGCTGCAAAATTGCCAAACTGTGGAACCAGTCAAGATGTCCATCAACAGAAGGATGGATTACAAAACTCTGGGATATGTGCACAATGGAATTTTACTCAGTCATAAAGAAGAACAAAATCATGTCATTTGCAGGGAAATGGATGGAACTGGAAAACATTATGTTAAGTGAGGTTAGTCAGTCACAAAAAGTACAAAATCGTATGCTCTGCCTAATATGCGGAAGCTAGAGAGACAGTGGGACATAAAAGGGACTCCAGACAAAGAAGGAGAAATCTTAGATGAGCAAAGGTGACTTAACTGAAGGTGATGGGGATGGAGGGGGAACACCCTAATGAACATGATATACTTTCACAAACATATCAAAGTCAATCACTAAACTGAACTTGAGAAAGAGGGAGAGCAAGGGAGTGGGGCGGGAATTGGGGAAGGGTTAAATGAGAAATGTGTGCATGTATGCCTTTACCAGTTTGTATCTAACAAAGATGTATGATTACAATGTACCAATAAAAAAATAAATTAAAAAAAATTAAGGTGTAGGCCAGGTATAGTGGCACAGGCCTGTAATCCTAGTTCTTGGGAGACTGAGATAGGAAGATCACAGTTTCAAGGTCAGCCTCAACGACATAGTGAGATTTTCAGCAACCTAGCAAGATCTTGTTTCAAAACAAACAAACAAAAAATTAAGGTATGGGAGTGCTCTTTCCCACTACTTTATTTATTTATTTATTTATTTATTTATTTATTTATTTATTTATTTGGTACTGGGGATTGACTCCAAGGGTACCCCCAGTCTTTTTTCATTTTCATTTTGAAACAGTCTTGCTAAGTTGCCAAGGGTCTTGCTAAATTGCTGAGGTTCGCCTCTAACCTGTGATCCTCCTTGTCTCAGCCTCCCAAATACTGGGATTACAGGTGTGCACCACCAGACCCAGCCTTATATTTGCTTTTGTATATACAAAACATCCCTGGAAGGACATACAAGAAACAGAGAGCAATTGCTGCCTTCGGGAAGAGGAACTGGGTTGATAGATTAGGAAAGAGATATTTTTACTACATATACACTCTTACTTTTGTCTGAAACCGTGTACTATATTATCAATTCAAAAATAAATTTGACCAAAAAGAAAACTCCAAAAGATTGAGTCACTTATTCAAACTTTTTGTTCTTTTTTTCCCCTTCTCACACTTTTTTTCTAATTCCACACTTACAGAAGTTGCCACGAAAGCCCTCATCCATCCTCCTCGGAGGGGGGGGGGGTCTTCAAAATTCGTTTCCCACAGACTCAGCTGTGCAAGCTGTTTTCTCTCCCTCTTGACTTCCTCTCCCCAAGGCTCTTTTTCATCTCCAGTAAAGCTTTCTCCTTTCTGATGCCAGCTCCCTAATCCTCTATCTTCTCTTGTTTGCTGCCCCTTGGACTATTATCTCTAGTAACCTGATCCAATAGCAACCACAACTGTGGCTTCTTCCTCTTAGGAGGAGATAAGGGGAGATAATTAGAAATAACTATAATGTATTTCCTTTTCTCTTTTTCAGCATCACCATTCCATTTTTTTGAGATTTTAAAGAACAGTTTAAATAATGCTATGTACATACATGAAATTATCATTCTCAATCTCAATGACATGTATAGGGAAGGGGAGTAGTCACCGTTAATTTAAAAAGTCTTAATTTAACGGACTATCTCCACTACCTAAGACAGGGCCTGGCACATAATTGACATTCATTATTTATTAAGCCAAATAAAAGAATGAAATTAGTGAACAAATGAATGATACACCTCATCCAAAGGAGATCAGTTCATATTTTCTTTTTTTTTTTTTTTGCGGTACTGGGGATTGAACTCAGGGGCATTCTACCTCTGAGCTATACCCCCAGCCCTATTTTTTATTCTTTATTTTGAAACCGGGTCTCACTAAGTTGCGGAGTGCCTCACTAGGTAGCTGAGGCTGGCCGCTAACCCGGATCCTCTGGTCTCAGCCTCCCGAATGCTGGGATTACAAGCGTGCGCCACCACGCCCGGCTCAGTTCATATTTTCTATGAATCTGTAAAGATGAAGGCTGCCACTGTCAGATTTTAGGAAGACTACAGACCTTATGTCTGCCTTCAAGACTCTCCTAAAGGTAATCCGGAGACTCCCTCCTGGCTGGAGGAATGTGCTGTTAGATGCTTGCCCGCTGTGGGGAGATTTAATGAAATTGCAGAGCTGGCTTGCTGCGCTTCGTGTTTTCTCTGAATTCTCTAATCTCTCTGTGTCTCATTACCGTTGCAGGTCAAAGCAATTTGGCATGCTATTTGGGCACTCAACACCTCCCTCAAATCAGCTTGAAGGCTGGTGCTGCTAAGTTGGAAAGTGTTTTTGCCTCCCAGGACACTACTTCTACATCTTCTTGATTCATGGGTCTCAAAGCAGAAGAGTGAAAATTAAAAACTTTCCTGACAGTTCTCAAAGGAGACCAGAGAGTTAAAGGTTAAAAAACACCAATATTCACCAAATAGACAGCATGTACTTTTCCCTATGCTAAGAACATATGAGTCCTAACAAAGAACAAATCATCTCCTTTCTACATTCCATCCACAAACCCCTACCCCAACAAGCAAAGGTCTAACTACTGAAAATCACTAATTATATCTCGAATCTCTCATGTAGTGAAATAGTAATTATGCATTAGTGAATAGCTTCAAGCTGAAGCCTGCTTCCTATTTAGCAGAAAACAACTCCCTTCTATTTATTAAGAAACTACTGTATCATTTATCACATACCCACCACATGCTAGACACTTTTATTTTCTGTCACATATGTGATCTCTTTTAATACGTCTTTTTTGTGTGCACTTATTCATTCCCTGCACAACTGGAAGCAGGAGGAAAAAAAGATTCTAAGCGATTACCCTCTTGACTTGCCCTGGTCCTCATCAGTGAGGACATAAAGAAAATAAAGGGTTAGTGTAATTGGCTTTGATTTTCTACAGATGGAGCATTGTTATTTAAAGATAACTTCATTCTTCATGTAGTAGTTCCTGGTTTTTAAAGATTGTTGAGCTAAAATTAAATACATAGCATCAGTCATTTTACATTCTCACTTGTTAATTACACCAGAAAACATTGCACTCTGTATAGACTTGAAATTGCTGGCCACACTCCAATTTTGTGAAACATGAGATATAAACAGAAGTACATCTCACCATTGAATAATGCTGAATGCAGTCATGTGAGTTTGCTACGTCAATACTTAAAATGCTAGGTATTCCCACATGGAAATTTGTTGGGGTTTAAAGGGAAATAAAAGGGTGGTTCACAAACATCACTATGACTTGGAGTATCCCTTACAAAAGAAACCCCAGCCAAGTGTGATAGCACATGTAATCCCAATACTTTAGAGGCTGAAGCAGGAGGATTGCAGGTTCAAGGACAGTCTCAGCAACACAGACTCTCAGCAACCTCGCAAGACCCTGTTTCAAAAAAACAACAAAAATAAATTTTAAAAGGGCAGGGGGGTGTAGCTCAGAGATAGGATGCCTTTGGGTTCAAGCCCTGGTACCATAAAAGACAAGACAAGAAAAGGAAAAATGAAAAGGCAAAGGGAAAGGGAAAAGACAAGAAATCCCTCACCCATTAGCTATAAATCCTCATTTCTCCCAACCTTCTAATTCTCAGATGGAAGCAACTACAAATCTACTTTCTGTCTCTGTCATTTTGCCTATTCTGGACATTTCATGTAAATGGAATCAATGCTTATCCATGTGACATGAAACCAGTGCTTCGTTTATAAAGAAGGCCTTTTTATTTTATTTTATTTTTTGCAGGAATGGGGATTGAACCCAGGGGCATTCTACCTCTGAGCCACACCTCCAGCCCTATTTTTTATTCTTTATTTTGAATCAAGGCCTCCCTAAGTTTCAAAGGGCCTCACTAAGTAACTGAGGCTGGCTGCAAACCTGAGATCCTCCTGTCTCAGCCTCCAAAGTACTGGGATTACAAGCGTGTGCTACCATGCCTGGCAAAAGAAGGCCTTTTTAATATTCAAAAGTCAAATTAATTCTTTGTAAGGCAATGGATCAGGCAAATTGAAGATAAACATGTAATTTAGTTATGTACCCAAATATTTTATTTTATTGTAGGAATTTTTTATTTGCATATGTTGATAGACAGCTATATAATTTAAGTTCAGAAAATCATAACTAAAAAGACTGAAGTAGGATATACTTAATACCTTAAATTTGATGATATATTTCTCCATTTCTGCAAAACTTATTGGTATCATGGGAAGTTAATAGTTTTAACGCATTCACAAAGAAAAATTCTGAAGGGCTGAGAAAACAGTATTTGAGAACTTATGAAGAGATTGCTTTTCTTTAGTCAAATACAAACAGAGGTCTGAAAACTCATTTTAGAGTGAGAATATTCAGTTGCCTCATAAATAAAGCAAGGTCACAGGGTTTCCATTGTGTTAAAGGACATGAAAAATATCACACTGGTTGTCAGCAGCCCTTCGGGCACCAGCCTGTAATAGTTTTCAGTAGTTCACCCTGAACTCTTCTCAATTTTTCATAGGTCTCTTCATGGTTCTTTGTTCATTCTTCCTTTGACTTTCAGGTGCCATCTCTCCCTACCCTGAACTGTTCTCTTACAACATGTATCTTGCATGGAGAAAGATAATGGAAGTAACCAGGCACAAAACACCTAAGCGGCTTTTCTCCAGAAGTCAGAAGTGACAAGAGCATATTTGTGGACTTTACTAGGTTGTACAATAGATAGCTTAGTCCAGAGAGCTATATAAGAGCAGAAATTTACTTCTATCAGTTATGAGGCCGAGAAGTCTAAGATCAGGCTGCCAGCAGGGTCGAGTTCTGGTAAAACATCCTTTTCCAGGCTGCAGACTCTTGACTCCTAGTTGTCTCCTCGCAGAGAGGAAAGAAAGCTTTCTGGCCTTTTTATAGGCTTATTCCTCATCTATTTTCCAGACAACAATAGTATAAACTTCTCACTAATATTCTTCTCAGATCCTTTATCAAGCCCCCTTTTAATCCTTACTATATGATTATTCCCATTAATAATTTTAGCTAGCCAAAATCATCTTACAAAAGAATCTCCATATTATAAAAAACTATTTGTTACTATATTAACTACTCTTCAAATTTTCCTTATCATAACATTTTCCGCTACAGAATTAATTCTATTTTACATTTTATTTGAAGCAACACTTATTCCTACCCTTATTATTATCACCCGATGAGGTAATCAAACAGAGCGTTATAGGCCTTTTTATCCTGTTCCTGACAGTTCCACTCTCCTCCCTTAATCACCTTCCAAAAGCCTCACCTCCAAATACAGTACATTGGCAGTTAGATTCCAAGACATGAATTTTGGAGGACCCACGCATCAGGTCTATAATAACAGGCGCACCAAGCCTTGATTAAGGCTTCAGTAAACCAGGGCTGCCAAAAACTAAGAAAACATAATGATGGCCGTATGTTTAACATTTTCAAAATTTACTGGCTTGGATATTTACTATGTCACGAGTTCTTTTAGGCATTCACAAATTCAACTTTAACAGGGATTAGCTTTTCTTTAAGTTTTTTTCTTTTCTACCTTTTTTTTTTTTTTCTTTGTAGTACTAGAAGCTGAACCCAAGGGCATTCTACCTCTGAGGTACACCCCAGGTCCTAGTTTACTTTTTTTATTTTGAAACAAAGTCTCGCTAAGTTGCTGAAGGTCTCACTAAGCTGCTAAGTCTGACCTCAAACCAGTGATCCTCCTGTCTCAGGCTCAAAAGTACTGAGATTGGGTATTTCTATGGCATGGCTTTGAAGCTCACAAGCCTAAGCTCATTTTTTTTTTTTTTTTCAGTACTGGGGATTGGACCCAGGGGCACTCTACCTCTGAGCTACACCCCCAGCCCAATTTTTTTATTCTTTATTTTGAAACAGGGTCTCACTAAGTTGTGGAGGGCCTCACTAAGTAGCTGAGGCTGGCTGCAAACCTATGATCCTCCTGTCTAGTCTCCCAAGTACTGGGATTACAAGCGTGCACCACCACTCCCAGCCTAAACCCATATTTCAATTCTGCCACACATCAGGTGTATGACTTTGTTTTTGTTTTTGTTTTGTGTTTAGTTTTTGTTTTTGTTTTTTGTTTGTTTGTTTGTTTGTTTTTGCAGTACTGGGGATTGAACTCGGGCATTCAACCTCCGAGCTTACCCCCAGCCCTATTTTTTATTCTTTATTTTGAAACAGGGTCTCACTAAGTTGCAGAGAGCCTCACTAAGTAGCTGAGGCTGGCCTTGAACCCGGATGCTCTGGTGTCAGCCTCCCAAATGCTGGGATTACAAGCGTGTGCCACCATGCCCCGCTAGGTGTGTGACTTTGGACTAAGAATTTATCCCATTCTCATTTCCTCATTCTACAACAAAAATAATGGCTTTTTTGGCTTATTGTAAGATTAGATAATATGAGGAATAAACATTCAATTAATAACAGCTTCCACCACCACCACCATTTTAACATCACTAGGCCAGCAGGATCTGTTATTTGGTAAATCTTAAATTATTATTCCACCTAATGCACAATAATTATTCATTGTAGTCAATTTATTTTAAATTCTTTTTAAACAGACAAAGCTAGAAAACTGTTAGATTTCCCCATCCCCGCCCTACTTTTCAGAAGGTTATTCTTGGCATTACAGAGGAATAGATGTTTTCTCTCTTTGTGAAAATTGCTGCCAGCATGAATAGTCACTCAAACAGCAAGAGGTGGCTCTTATCTTTCAGGTCAATCCCTGCCTGGGCATCACTCGCCCACTGATTAGGCAGCAGCAGAAACAGGTCAGTGTGAGGCTTGCTCTCTGGAACAATTCATTCATAGTCTCTCTCTCTCTCTCTCTCTCTCTCTCTCTCTCTCTCTCTCTCTCTCTCTCTCCATCACTAAAGAGTAGAAAATTGTTGAAGACCACTCATTAAGAAAAAATTCTTTAAGATTGAATTTGTGCTCCTTTTTACCATGAAAGCATAATTTCAAGCAAACTTCACTTCTTCTATAAAGATAAAGCAAATTTGTAGTGGGGCACAGTGGTGTCAACCTATAATCTCAGTATTTGGGAGGCTGAGACAGGAGGATCACAGGTTTGAGGTCAGCTTCAGCAACTTAAAAAGACCCTAAAGCAACTTAGTGAGACTGTTTCAAAATAAAAAATAAAATAGGTCTGGGGGTATAGCTCAGAGAGAAGGCCTCTTGGGTTCAATCCCCAGTACCAAAAAAAAGATATATATATATACATATATATACATATATATACATATATATATATAAATTTTGTTTTACTCTTTGCTCTGTGTATTCTATGGCTTTCTTCCATATAATACGAGCTACATTTTTCATCTCTTTTAATTTAAAAAATGCCACTCATTGGGCATGGTGGCACATGCCTTTAATCCCAGTATTCGGAAGGCTGAGATGCCATCTCTGAGGCCTGCCTCAGCAACTTAGCAAGACCCTGGGTTCAATCCCCAGTACCACAGAAGAAGGAGGAGGAGAAAGAGGAGGAGGAAGAGGAGCAGGAGGAGGAGGAGCAGGAGGAGGAGGAGCAGGAGGAGGAAATGCCACTCTGTATGTGCTGAATCTTTTTTTCTTTTTTCCCTACCTTGGTATTAGGGATTGAACCCAGGAGTGTTCTACCTCTGAGCTACACCCACAGACCTTATTGGTTTTTATTTTGAGTTAGGTCTTACTAAGTTGCTAAGGCTGGCCTCAAGCCTGCAATCTTCCTGTCTTACTCTCCCAAGTATTGGGACTACAGACTGACTGTGCCCAGTTCATGCACTGTATCTTATAAATAATGTTCCATGTTAGGGTGAGGGCATAAGGACCACCCTAAAGATGATGGTGTTGATCCCAAGCCTCAGCCTCTGCAGCACCAAGCTTCCTGTCTTTCCAAGCTCACGGAGATAAGGATGAAGTCTCACTTCAGCTCTCTATTCCACACTTCACAGCATCTTTTCCCCACAAGCAAAATCTCAACTTCAGAAATTTCTCACTTGTAAACTGTTCATTGACAGTGTTTTCAACTCACTTTCAGGATAAGTTTATTGGTGTTTCCTACCATGTCCCAGATACCTAGCATGTGAGTGTTCTTACATGAAAATAATAATGCTGAATGATCTATTAGTTTTAGAAGAAAGATCTATAAAATGTAGGAGAATTCTGAAAATCAAGGAGAATTCTGAGAAATCACATGAGGACTTTTAAGTAAATAACAATCTTGCAAATTACCATTCTTCTACTTGCTCGAATGTGATGCACTATAAGAAACAATGCAAGAAGATCAATTAGCAACTATGCTGAACGCTTGCTAAAATCAGAGATGGCTCCTTTATGGGGTGCTTGGCCTGGATATGGCTTCTTTTTTCTATTTTATTATACTTATTTATTTATTTATGTCATTATGGTACTGGGGATTAAATCCAGGGGTGTTCTACCCCTGAGCTATACCCCATTCCTATTTTACTTTTTATTTTGAAATAGGGTCTCATTAAGTTAACCACAGCCTGGTCCTGAACCTGTGAGCTTCCTGCCTCAGCCTTCTAAGTAATGGAATTACAGGTGTGTACCATTGCATTCAACAGGCTTCTTTTATTTTATTTACTTATTTATTTATTCATTTATTTTGTGGTACTAGGAATTGAACACAGGGTATTCTGTGTCTGAGCTATACCTCCAACCCTATTTTATTTTGAAACAGAATCCCACTTGTTGAGGATGGCCATGAACCACAATCCTCCTGTCTCACCCTCCCAAGTACTAGAATTACAGGTGTGAGACACTATGCCCAGCTTGCATGGTTCTTTTAAATACATTATAGGAAAAGTTTAAAAATGCCAAAAGACTCAGAGGCGAGTAAAAATATTTTCAACACCTAGTTATTCTCTAATCAAAACAAAATCAAGCAACATTCAACAACATTTAAGTATTATCACACTAGTTTAGCCTTCTATCTAAGGGGTCTTTACTTGTTCATAAGTTTAATTAGATGTAACCCACCTTCCCATACATTCTATATAAAAGACAAACACAGTAGTTCTTACCTGCAATAGTTCCCCTCTATTTTGAAGAGATAAGGTATCCTTGCCCTTTTTTTTTGGGGGGGGGGGGTGCTGGGGATTAAACCCAGGGCCATTCTACCACTGAGCTATACCCTCAGCTCTTTTCTTTTCTTTTCTTTTCTTTTCTTTTCTTTTTATTTTATTTTGAAATAGGGTCTTACTAAGTTGCTGAGGGCCTTGCTAAGTTGCTGAGGCTGGCCTAGAACTGGCCATCCTCCTGTCTCAGCCTCCCAAGTACTGGAATTTCAGGCATGTACCACCAAGCCTAACTACATCTTGGCCCTTTGTTTTCTTTTCTTTTCCTTTCTTGTCTTTCCTTTTGGTTTTTTGTGGTACTGGGAATTGAACCCAGGGGCATTCTACCTCTGAGATGCTCCTTCAGTCCTACTTTATTTCTTTTTTTGGAAACGGTCTTGCTGAGTTGTTAGGACTCTCACTAAATATATGAGGCTGACTTCAAACCTACTATTCTCCTATCTCATCCTCCCAAGTACGGGGATTATAGGCGTGCACCACCACACCCAGCTTCAGCCTCAGCAATTTAACATGACCCTCAGCAATTTAGTGAGACCCTATTTCAAAATAAAAAGCGCCTGGCTTGGTGGCACACACTTGCAATCCCAGCAGTTGGGAGGCTGAGACAGGAGGATCTAAGGTTCCTGGCCAGCCTCAGCCACTTAGTAAGGCCCTCTAAACTTAGTGAGATCCTATTTCTAAATAAAGAATAAAAATAGGACCTGGGTGTGGTGGCACATGACTGTAATCCCAGTACTTGGGAGGATGAGACAAGAGGTCCAAAGCCAGCCTCAGCAACTTAGTGAGGCTCTCAGCAACTTAGTGAAACCTTATTTCCAAATAAAAAAATATAACATAGGTCTTGGAGTAGAATTTAAAGGTAGAAGTCCCCTGGGTTCCATCCCCAATATCCCCCCCCCCACACACACACACACACAAATAGGGCTAGGGGTGTAGCTCAAAGGTAAAATGTCCCTGGGTTCAATTTCCAGTACTAAAAAAAAAAAAAAAAAAATAGTAAAAATAAAAAGGACTGGGCATGATGGTGCTTGCCTGTAATCCCAGCATCTAGGAGGCTGAGACAGGAGGATCACATGTTTGAAGACAGCCTCAGGAACTTAGTAAGGCTCTCAGCAACCTAACAAGACCCTGCTTCAAAATAAAAAAATTTTTAAAAAAAGGGCTAGGGGTGGAGCTCACAGGGAGAATGCCCCTGAGTTCACAACCCAATACCACAAATATAAATAAATAAATAGGACTGAGGGATGTAGTTCAGAGGTAAAATGTTCCTGTGATTCAATCTTCCCCCTAAAAAAGAAGGATTTAATGAATAGATCCCTCTGTATTCCTTAGTACTAATGCTAGTACTTAAATAGTTAAAGGCTGGGCATGGTGGCATACACTACAATCCTAGTATTTAGGAGACTGAGACAGGAGGATTGCAGATTCGACACCAGCCGCAGCAACTTAGTGAGACCCTGTTTCAAAATAAAAAATAAAATAGGGCTGGGGGTGTAGCTCAGAGGTAGAATGCCCCTGGGTTCAATCCCCAGTACAAACAAACAAACAGAAACATTAAGTTGAGGGAAAGAAGCCAGGCACCGTATGATTCCATTTACATCAAATTCTGGCGCCGGCAACACTAAGCTATCATGGCAGAAATCTGGACGTGGCTACCAGTGAGAGTGGCGTTGTCTGAGAAGGGGACAAGAGTGCTCTCTGGGACGACCGAAGCGTTCTTCGGCTCGGCGGAATGGTGCTTACAACAGCACATGTGTTGTTCCGAGTTCACTGAACTGCAGGTGCGGGATTCCCGCGCTTGATCCTATGTGGCCTGTCCCTCAACTGTGAAAACAAAGAACAACCATGACTTGGAAGAGCCAGAGCGGAGGGTGTTCAATGTCCAGTCCTGGTCAAGTTACATAACCCAGAGCTCTTCCTGTGCCTTTTAAGGAGATCTATTATCTCGCTAAGGCCAAACCTTTGGATCCCACAGTTGCAATGGGGGAGGAATTCTTTTTTTTTTTTTTTGCGGTACTGGGGGTTGAACTCAGGGGCATTCTACCTCTGAGCTACACCCCCAGCCCTATTTTTTATTCTTTATTTTGAAACAGGGTCTCACTAAGTTGCGGAGTGCCTCACTAGGTAGCTGAGGCTGGCCACGAACCTGGAACCTCGGGTCTCAGCCTCCTGAATGCTGGGATTACAAGCGTGCGCCACCATGCCCGGCTGGGGGAGGAATTCTTGAAATAAAAATTGTAGTCAGTATTATTTCTTAAACATTTACTGTGTTCCTGATATACGGTACCTCATATAATCCCCACAATAACCCTCTGAGGTAGTGTTATAACAAAAGAAGGCCCAGAGAAATTTAGTAAGATACCCAGTTTACTAGTAAATTTGAACCAGTGAGCAGAAAAGCCAGTGTTCAAATACAGGCTGTTTGATCCCAATGCCTATGATATGTGTGTGTGTGTGTGTGTGTGTGTGTGTGTGTGTGTGTGTGTGTGTGTGTGTGTTGGGGGGGTAGGGGGTGCTAGGGATTGAACTCAGGGGCATTTTACCTCTGAGCTATACTTCTTTTTTTTAGAGCTGGTTCACAGTTTATTAATATTATCCAACAGTCACACATACATTAAAAAGAGTCTGAAAACACTTAAAAAAATGTCCATGTTATCGGTGATGACAACCATCTCGGTAGCCTATGTCTACTGGAATTCTCTGAGCTATACTCTAGCCCCCCCCCTTTTTTATTTTCTTTTTGAAATAGGGTCTTACCAAGTTGCTGAGGGTCTTGCTAAGTTGTTGAGACTGCCCTCAAACCTGCAATCCTCCTGTCTCAGCCTCCCAAGTTCTGAGATTACAGACACGTGCCACTATGCCTCGCAGGAAACATTACTTCTAAACTCCCCTGCAGCAAGTCATGGGAACCAAGCAAGCCTTGAGTTTCTTTGGAAGTCCGGGTAATTCCTAACCAGAATGGATCTGGCATTCTAAGGAGATTTTGGAACATGTTTATGTTGTGCCTATTGCATCTCCGGGACTGAGTGCAGGACTGAGGCAAAGAAAAGGAAGCAAAAGGGGCACATGTGAGAAAGAAAAGTGGTCAAGAGATAAAAGGAGAGGAACAATGAAAGAAGAAATGGGAAAAAACATTTATTTGGTACTGGGGATGAAACCCAGGAACATTCTACCTATGAGCTATATCCCCAGGCCTATTTTATTTTTTATTTGGAACTAGAGTCACACTGAATTGTGTAGGGTCTTGCTGAGTTGCTAAGGCTGGCCACGAACTTGCAATCCTTCCTGTATCAGCCTCTCATGTACTGGGATTGCAGGCATGCACCACCACGCCCAGCTGAAGCATATTTGAATACCAAGAAGTAGAAGACCGGCTCCAATAATTCCCTTAGTAGTCTAAATGAAAATCACCACTGGTCTACCCAGATGAAATCTGAACTGCCCGCCCCCCAGCAGCCTTCTCTAGATACTGTCCCCCAGCATCCCCCCAGACACACACTTCCTGCCCACGAGGCCGGATGGATTTCCCATCAACAATCCACTTCCATGCCCTGTGTTCTTCGTTGCTCCCATTTTTAAATGCTTTCAAAATTATTTTTAAAGACTCTGAAAGGTGAAAACACTGCAAATCACAGGCTCAAGATCTTGAAGTGGTTTGACTTGCTAGTGGGAATTCAGTGGTGTTTATACATTCATTTGTGTCTCTAATTTTGAATCTTAAACCAGCTTCATTACTTAATAAAGCTTTCCTTGTACTGGGCCCTTCTGCAATACTAATATTATGGTAAAAGGCATTCAGGGTGCAACAAGATTGTGTTCATTCAACATGTATCTGGGCGAAATAGCTCCTTTGTGACCTGCGGATGGATTATTTCTTTGCCCCTACAAGTATTGCTTTTGTAAGTTAATTTCATATAATGGTTTTGATCCAGCATTACTGTAATTGACTAGACCTCTTAGGAAGCATATTATAAAGGAGAAAATTTAGCTGAAATATTGCTTTTTCAGAAAGGCTAAGCTAAATGGGTGGTGCTGGTGGTCGCTGCGCAGTTCTGTGAATGTACTTAAGGCCACTCGACTGCACTGAAAGTAGCTCAAATGGTAAATTCTATGTTATGTATTTTGTGTCAAGTAAAAAGGTTGAGCTCATATTAAAAATACATAGACAAGTCAAACAGAGCAATGGAGAGCAGAAGACATTGATCAATAAGAAGTTATATTAGAACTGTTTAATCATTTGAACTTCACTCTGATGTGAGACTACAATACACCAATAAAAGTATATTTTTAAAAATAACTCTGGCTTTCAGGCAAAAAAAAAGCAACTCAAGTTTGTTTATACAAAAAAAAAAAAAGAGAGAATTTACTGGCTTATGTAAATGAATAATCAAGGAATAAATTTTGTATTTCGATAAGGCTGTATTCAAATATTCAATATTCTCAACGTAACTTCTTCTGTCTCAATTGGCTGTGCCTTCCTATATGTTAATTTCATTCTTATGCAGGTTCTCTTCCCCGCCCCCACATGACAGTTAAAATTACTATCTGCAGCTTGAGGTGACCTAAGTTAACCTCATATCACCTTAGCAACCACATCAGAAAGAAAGCAACTCTCTCCCAATCATTCCCATAAAGCAATCCTGAAGCAGATTTCATTGGTCTGGATTAAATCAGTTCCTGAGTCCATTCCCATGACTGTAGGGTGGAAGGGTGTGGAATGTTCTGATTACTGAGGCTTGGGAGTGTTCTCACCTCTAGGGCAGAGGGACAGAGTCAACTTCACTCAACTCATGTGGACCAAGTATGGGACACAGAGTACAAACAAACAGGAGCATTTTTGTCAAAAAAATGAAAGCCAAAGGAAATATTTAGGGACTAAAGACATAAACAATTTATTCCAACTTTATTTGATAAAATCTCAGCAGGATGGGGTGCTTGCTTGCTAGTTTTTTGATGCTACATTTTTTTTTTCAGTACTAGGGATTGAACCCAAGGTGTTCTACCTCCAAGCTACACCCCTAGTCCTTTTTTTTTTTTTTTTTTTTTTTTTTTTTTTATTTTGAGACAGAATCTCACTAAATTGCTGAAGCTGGTCTCAAACTTGGGAACTTGGTATCCTCCTGTCTCAGCCTCCCAAGTACTGGGATTTCAGGCAAGCACTACTACATTCAGCTGACCCTGCATCTTTTTAGAGCTACCATTCTTTTTTTTTTTTTTCTAAGATTCTTGAAAAAGTAATGTACTCTTTGAATTCTATTTAGAATTGTTTTCTGAAGTGATAAAAAGGCCTCATCTCCATTCCACTTCTCCTTCCCCCAGCACCAAGAGCTAACATAATGGGCTAATAAACACTGCCAAGATGAAACTACTCAGAGTGTGAGTTATAGATTGACTCTGTGTCTTTGACATACTTCCTCATCTCCTCAGTCTATTTCCCTGGCTGAAGGAGGAAGTCGACTTTTGCTGGTTAGAATTATATCATTGTATCTGTGTCTTTTCTTACTGTCCTCTGTTACCTTAGAGGAAGGAAGGCTACCAAGCTAAGCAGATGCAGCATTACTGTTGGCTTTCAGAGTTCCTAAACATAACAATGATAAGACAAGATGGCTAACATGCTCCTTGTCTTTGGAATATCACTGAGTACACACACACACACACACACACACACACACACACACACACACACATACACACATACACACCCTGACCAGAAAGCATATAGATGCCCAAGAAAGATGCACAATAGTCAGACCCTAACCACATAGTTGACAGAGATCTGACTTGACTCCTTCTCACCACCCTAAATTACTTTATTACTTTATTTCCCCCTCTTCACAAAATGATCTGGAAGTACAAGCCATGTGACTTGGGTGCCAAGTGGAAAATTGCCCTATGTATCGACAGCATACATAGGCCCATGATAACCTTTGCCTCCATGATAAACTGAGGATCTTGCCATCCTTACTCCATCAGGCTAAACCCAGGTCAGAATGAGAAAGCTGGCCAGACATGGTGGCACACACCTGTACTAGAGAGGCTGAGACAGGAGGATCACAGGTTTGAGGACAGCCTCAGCAATGTAGCAAGACTCTCAGCAACCTAGCAAGACCCTGTTTCAAAACACCTCGCCTCACCTTGGATATCAGAAAAGAGCATAGATTTCAGGATTGTATAATAATAGTGGTAAATCTCAATTGAGACCAGAAATCATCAGTGAGTGGCAATCATTAGGAGAGCACTGGGTTAGGGATGTAAAGTCTCAGGTGAACTCACAATTACTGGAAATATTTTTACAAGGAGAATTGGGCTACAAAGAAAAAAAGCAGGCAACATCATTAACAAGAGACAAGAGGGTGTATCGATGGATCAATTTATGAGGGAAGAAACTAAAGCCAAATAATACAGGCTTCCCAAATTGTCTACTATAGAAAAAATAACCGAGACACAACTAATGAGGGTTGCCCAGTTTGACTTCTAACTAGGCTCAAGCCATGTTTCTGCCTCAGCCTCCCGAGTAGCTTTTTTATTTGAAAGTTGGCTATTGAGGAGTTCAAAACCAAAACAAATTGCTAATAGCCTATTTAAGCCGAGATCCTTTCTCTTCTTATTACCCTCTTCTTAAAATTCCTTTCATAGAGCCTATGACTCCTGGGATCTAAAGTTATTAGTCAGGGAGATATGTGACTTGAAATCCCATGAGACAAATTTTGTTATTCGTCACTCAGGGTGAATAAAACCTGAATAATAAGCAGATTCTGCTGGTTATAAAGCCAAAGCAAGATAGTCATTTACTAAAAATTTTTGAGGAATCTGAACACCAAACTATATTGAGCCAATCATTTATAACTCTTTTCAAAGGAACTTGTATTAATCCTAGTGTTAATTCCCTGTGGAGACTCAACCTGGTCTCACCCAAACTGCTTATCCTCTCGGTGGTTCCATTTTTCTTATTTGTGAAAGGGGGACAGTCTTGCTGGCCAGCTCCTTCACAAGGACATTGAGAGGATTAATGAGCTAACGCTGGGGGAGCACGTTTCTGCTTTAGATGAATGTTGCTATATAAATGCAAATTACTGCATTATAGCTGAGCTTACATGTACAAATGCAATGACTTTTAGATCCTGGATTTCTTAATAACAATGAGAAATAATTCTAGTTTGAGCACAGTTTCCTCAATCTTTTGTTTAAGAAAAAAAAAGCAATCAGTGTGAAGCATAACAAGGAATGGTACAGTTGCTCTGAAAAAAATGTTGTTTTGTTTTCTGGGTTTTTTGTTTGTTTTGGTTTTTTTGTTGTTGTTGTTTTTTGTTTTTTGTTTGGTTTGGTACTGAGAATTGAACCCAGGGCTATTCTATGTCTGAGCTATACTCCCAGCTCATTTTATTTTTATTTTGAAACAGGGTCTCGCTAAGTTGCTGAGTGTCTTACTAAGTTGCTGAGGCTGACCTCAAGCCAACAATCCTCTTGTCTTAGCCTCCAGAGTACTGGGATTGCAGATGTGCACCACTGCTGCTGGCTTCTAGACGTTTCTGTCACAGACCTTTTCTCCTTCCCTAAGTTTTCTCCCTCCCTCCTAATTGTTCAATGGTTATGCATAGGCTCTCTTTTTGACTTCTGATCAAGCTTCCCCTCCGTTTCTTCCTGGGCTACTTACTCAAGTATTCTGTCTCTCCCCTTTTGCCATGTGAGGACAGAAACAAGGGGCCGGCCATCTCTGAAGCAGAGAGCCCTCACTGGACGCTGAATCTGCTGGCAAAGCTGCTTCCTCTTTGATCCTGGATTTCTTAGCCTCTAGAACTGTGAGAAATACATTTCTGTTATAAATTACCCAGTCTGTGGCTGGGTGTGGTGGCACATGCTTCTAATCCCAGTACTTGGGAGGCTGAGACAGGAGGATCACAGGTTCGTGGCCAGCTTCAGCTACTTAGTGAGACCCTCTGCAACTTAGTGAGACTCTGTTTCAAAATAAAGAATAAAAAGTAGGGCTGAGGGTGTGGCTCAGAGATAGAATGCCCCTGAGTTCAATCCTCAGTACCACAAATAAATAAATAAATAAATTAGTTAATTAATTAATTACAGTCTGTGGTATTTTGTTATAGCAACCCAAACAGACTAAGACACCTCGCTTACCTAATCCACCGCCTTTGAAGCATAACTGAGTGGATTCCAGGCAGTCATCAAAAGGAGAAGAGCAAAACTCTTACTATTATTTTTGTCACCAGAGGTGACTCAAAGGGATCCTAAGAGAGGGAGGATTGCAGGTTCAAGGCCAGCCTCAGCACTTAGTGAGACCCTGTTTAAAAATGAAACAAGAGGCCGGGCACAGTGGCGTATGCTTGTAATCCCAGTACTTGGGAGGCTGAGACCGGAGGATCTGGGTTCGTGACCAGCCTCAGTTACTTAGTAAGGTCCTCCGCAACTTAGTGAGACTGTTTCAAAATAAAGAATAAAAGAATAGGATTGGGGTTGTAGCTTGGAGTTAGAATGCCTCTGGGTTCAATCCCAGTACCGCAAAAAAAAAAAAAAAAAAAAAAAAAGAGGGGAGGGGAGCTGGGAAAGGTAGAATGCTCCTGGGTTTAACCCCCACTACCAAACAGCAACAAGAAAAGGAACTCAGATGCAGAGGGAGTATGGGCATCCTTCACCTCTCAGTGAAGAGAAGACCGATGACATGCCCAGGTTTGAGCTCTCTGATTATTTATAGGATTTTCATGGGAGGAGGAGCGTGGCACCCTGAGCAGGTGAGCTATTAGCAATTTGGAAAATGTTTGCAAATTTTTTTGGAGATCAAGTCGTATGCCAACCAAGTCCCATGATGACCACTCTATACTTGGAGGTTAGACTGTCCTTTGTTGGTGGAACAGCTAGCCTTTAATCACTTGCAGGCACTTTATATAAGTTCCTCAGGTGGGTGACATTTTAATTAATAATATGTCTAATTTCTTATAAGTATATATTGAATGATATGTTTATCTTAACTGAAAAAACCAGCTTGACATAACTCTTCAGGTTTTCAGAGGTCTCCATTTACTCCAGATCTCTCCCCTTGGGCCCATTTTAGTTTACATTTCTCATTTTGACTAAATTCTCCACTGCATAAAACTTGGGTAACTCTCTGTGTTCTACAAAATGACTCCACACCACTTGGCCCAATAATGAGTGGACTGGCCCATCCCTAATCAGAATTTGAGGCTCTCTCCTTCCCTCTTTTCTTTTACCATCCTGCAAAAAAAGAAACCCCCTTCTCTTATGGACCTTCATCCTATCAGGCGGTGAAAAAATAATTGAGCATATGGTTCAGAAGACTGGGACTTAATCCTTCTTTTATGCCTTACTAGCTATTAGACTGATATAAATTCTCCCCCTCCACTTTGGTACTGGGGATTGAACCCAGGGGCCTTCTACCTATGAGCTACACTCTCATCCCTATTTAATTTGAAACAGGGTCTCACTAAGTTGCAGAGGGCCTCACTGCATTGCTGAGACTGTCCTCGAACCTGAAATCCTCCTGTTTCAGCCTCCCATCTGGTTTTTAAATTTAGTATCTCCCTTCTTTTTCACACTGCAAGCAACACAAGGCAGGAATCATGGAGTAATAATTATAACTAATCATGGTACATTATTATAACCTGGTAAATAAATCATAAATTAATCTGTGAAGCTAAGCTAATTAATATTGGCCTACTTATTTTATCAAGTTGAATTCTTATTCTTCTCTGCCTGTTTAATTCTCTTCTGTGACTATGGTGTGTGTGTGTGTGTGTGTGTGTGTGTGTGTGTGTGTGTTACTGGGGATTGAACCCAGAGGCACTTTGCCTCTGACTACACCCCCAGCATTTTTTATTTTTTGCTTTGAAACAGAATCTCACTGGTGCTGAGTCTCACTATGTTTCTGAGCCTGGTCTTGAACCTACAATCCTCCTGTCTCAGCCTCCCAAGTACTAAGATTACAGGTATGCACCACGATGCCCAGCTTGGGCCTATGTTTTATAACATACAAATGAAAGGTACCAGTATTATTGTCTGATTGTAATTTTTTTTAAACAGGGTCTTGCTAGGTTGCTGAGGGTCTCGATAAATTGCTGAGGTTGGTTTTGAATCTGTGATCCTTCCTGTCTCAGCCTTACCTGATTGTACCTTATGCAGGTGTGTGTTTCATTTCTACATTATCCCACATGTCCCCAATGACCTCTAATGTTCCAGCTTTATCTAAAGTGTCTTCTCACCCTTACTCACTATCTGTCAACCACTTTGTGGTTCTAATATTTTTTTATTCTTATCTAATAAAAAAAACAAAGATTCACAGGCTTGTTGTTTTTGTTATGTAAAAAAGCTTTATTTTCAGTGGGGCAGGAATTTAATCAAATAGGCCAAATCCCATGTCATCATCAGACTCCTGGCAGCTCCTTCTCCCTTTTCTTCTGCTGTAGCAGGGGCAGAGCACCAGGCAGCACAGATGGCCATAGCCCATCTGCAGCACACTGACCACGACATCTTCAGTGCTTTTTCCATTCTGCTCACTGGTGACATTGTTGAGACTATTGTCATCTGCTTCAATGCCCACACTGTCCAGAATCTTCTCCATGTCCCTGGCACTGCAGGAAGAGTTGCACCCGAGGATGGCTAACACGCAGAGGAAAGCACGTAGGTAGCATATGTTGGTGGCACAGGAGAGCCTCACAGTTTTTTGTTTGTTTTTAAGTCAAGTAATTCTGAAGGTTTTCAAAACATACATTAGTAGTTCCCAACACTCTCCTATCCTAGTCTATTTTTCTCTCAGTTTGTCTGGGTAGGGAATTGTAGGTTAAAAATACTGTTCCACTAGGATTTAAAGACATTTCTTTTCTGCTTTATTGCTTCCAACATTATGGCTTCTAAGTATGACACATTTCTGATTCTTTATCCTTTCCAAAAATTTTAGTTTCCTCTCTATTCCAATGAGAGGGATTCTAGGAAGGCAGTAGCATCAGTGTAGCTTTTCCTAGCTCTCCACCTGAAACAGTTAGAGTGATTACACAGCAAAACCAAACACAAAACAAGGTAACAAGATATCCCCACAAGCCCCAAAGCACACTAGGTAAAGAAAAGCAGGAGTCCTGAGGCTCACACAGCTTCTGTGTCTGTGCAGGAGAAAAGCAGAGGGAAGCACTGGAGCCTGGAGACCTCACAACTCGAGTACCTCCAGAGCCATCAAGTTTGCTGGAAAGCACAGTGGGTCCAGTATTCAGCAGCCTCTGAAACTGGGAAAGGATTCTGTCTGCCCCAGCCTCAGGCACAAATGGGGGTTACATCTTATAAAGCAAGCTGGACAAAACAATTATTAAAATCTATAATTCAAGAAAGCTTCCCCCCC
>PVLC010004920.1:38301-80762 GCA_004027655.1 Graphiurus murinus | reverse complement strand
AACTGCCCTCCATAACATAGGTGAGCCTCATCTAATCAGTTGAATGCCTGAATAGATGAAAATATGGGTGTTCCCCAGCAAGAGGGAATTCTCCAGCTGTCTGCCTTTGGATTTCATCTGCACCATCCTCATCTCTTGCATCTCTGCCTGACAGCTCTCAGACTCAAACTGACTCACAGCTCTCCTTGTTCTCTGGGCTACTCACCTACATGGAAGACCTCAGACTCACCAGCCCCCATAACCAGATGAGCCAATTCCTTACAATAAACCTCTTTCTGTATAGAATGCCCCTGAGTTCAATCCCCAGTACTGAAAAAAAAAAAAACACATATATAAAAATTCTTTTCCATTAGTTAATGCCAGAGCACCTTAATAGCTGGATCTTGAGCAATGCTGGGTCCACTGGAGTCCTGCAAGGCAGATGATTCCAAAAGAAGGAATGTGTGGCATATCCCACTTTGCATTATGTTATGTTCTGGAAATTTGGGGTGCTTTGGGTTTTGCTTTCACATTAATTGTAAAGGAAAATTTCTTAGAAACATGTGGCCTGATGGAAGTGATCTCTTAGCTGAAAAAGCAGTGCCTCAAGACAACCCATAAGAAATTCATTAACCACGTATAAACATTAGTCAGGAAACAGGCTTTGTAAGCTTAGTTACTAAACAGCCTTATGTTCCCTCTCAGCACACAGGTATAGAAACAAAATAAATAAGCCAAAGAGACTTAGGTCTACTATTTTATCTATGAGTAAAGAAGGCTTTAAGATGGATAGTTTGCCCACTCCCCCCTCTTGTCTCTCTGGAACTTCACCACACATTAACTCTCTAGCTGCCTGAGAAAAAGATAAGGACACTGCTTTAAAAAGCTAAACAATTAGTAAAGATTTAAACTAATGAATAGAGGTTATTTGTTAACCTTTAACACTACTTTGCCTTGTATTAAAAGAATCTTTATATACATATAGTATTTTGTAACTTTTACTGTTTTCTTAATCCCATCAAATACCATGATAAATGGCTAAAGATGTACCCACTCGACCTTTGGAAAAATAAGTCAGTAAAAATTCCTGTTCTATATGCCTCATTGCAAAAAAAAATAGTATAAAACAGAGACTGACAAACAATAAAACAGATACCCTTCAACACTGCATGCGGTGTGAGCATATTCTCGAGACCTCGTCTCAATCCACAGTGGGACCCCCCACCCCACTGCCTGGAAGGTTGAACCCCCACAAGTTAAAATCTTTACTATTTGTTTAGCTCCTTTAAGTAGTGTTCTTATCGTATCTCAGGTAGCTAGAGGGTTACTGTATTCTGTAAAATTACAGGGAGACAAGGTGGAAGTGGGCAAAAGACTATTTGTAGTAACTATTTAGATAAACTTGCAAAGCCAGTTTCTTGACTAATGCTTGTAAGAGGTTAATGAATTGGGTTATCTTGAGGCACTGCTTTTTCAGCTAATATGAAGAAATCACCATCAGTGTCCACTATGTGTTTCTAAGAAATTTTCCTTTATAATTAATGTAAAAGCAAAACACAAAGCACCCAAAATTTCCAGAATATAATAACGCAAAGTGGAATATGCCACGCATTCCTTCTTAGCAGACCAAGCTGTGGCAATTTTGCATATGCTTCAGCCCCATTTTCTGTCCTAGAACTATATTTTACTGGGATTTCTCTTCTCCTAATAAAATAGCATTTGTGCTTGTATGATCTTCTCTACGCAGAAAGCCAACAAAAACCACAACCCATCCCCCAAAGGCATAAAACTAAACCTAAAGCCATATGGCACTGAAATTAAAGTCAGCATATTGTTGTGTTGTATAATTCACTATTATTATAACTCACTCTGCTGTGTGGTGATTCATTACAGTTCTAAGCTTTCCTTTGAAGCCCAGTTGGCTATCATTCAAATGGAGTTTATTTGAATTTATCCACACAATGTTATATTGCCAACACTCTTTGCCACCCCAGTCAGCTACCTCATAAAAACTGCCTATTTCAGACCATCCACTGGGCTTCTGGCTTTAGCACACATACAATGCTACCAACTCCCTACCCATGAGATCCCACCTTAACCTATGGAGGTAATCAGTTCCATTCATCACTAAAGATATCTGATTTATTACTCAAGTCATAATGGAAATTTTTAACTCAGGTGCCCAGTTTCCTAATTTCTTAATTTGCAAGGTTGAGGATAGTAAATGGAATTCACATGCAGGAGTGTGTAATTCCCCTCAGTTAATGAGAGAGATGTGAATTTCCCTTACTTTTAAGGAGGGAACCTGGGGCCTAACATATATATCTCAAACAACTATCTAGGCAACCTTTACATACCTTTAAACTACATCACATATATCACATATGTAATCATACAAATGTGTTTGTCACCTTGATGTCCCCAGTCTTACAATTCCTTGGGGTCACCCTGTCTTTTAAAATGTAAGCATAATGATTCAAATGACCATACCTAGAACTGGCTTGGACAACTGGCCAGGCCTTTGTGTTGTCAACGGGTGGCCTGGTGTTCTTCTATTGAACATAAACAACTTTATGGAAAATAAACATTAGACAAAGCCAAGATGAATCAAGACTGAACACAAGACCACTCTATTTGTGACTATAAACAAAACATGAACATAGTCCAATCCACAGAATGTGAAACATCCCCCTCTCCTGGCCAAAATGGGGAACTACTGCTTTGTTACCAGTGACAGCTTTAGTCTTGATCTAGTCCAGCTTCTCTGTAGATAAGATGGCTGAGATATCCAATCATAGAATTACCCCCTCTAGTGTACAATTAAAATAAGGCTTTGCTTCCTTAAAACTTCTTCCAAAATTGCCCAATACAACCCAAATCCTGTAAGTCCTTCCAAACACCCTCTCCCTCAGATGCGCTGAAGCTCACCAGGGTGTGCACACTGCAGCACACCTGCCCAACTGCTTCAACCACATGTGTTAAAATTATATGTACAGCCATGTGCCATCTTTTACAATGAGGCATACAGAACAGGAATTTTTACACACTTGTTTTTCCTAAGGTCGAGTGGGTACATCTTTAACTAGAAAAGCCATTTCCCATGCATGGTATTTGATGGGATTAAGAAAACAGCAACGTTTACAGAATATAATACGTATATAAAAATTCTTTTAGTACAAAAACAGTGTTAAAGGTTAATGATGAAGAAGAATCTCTATTCATTAGTTTAAATCTATACTCTTTGTATAGCTCCTGTAAGCAGTGTTTATCTTTTTCTTGGGCAGCTAGAGTTAGTTAATGAGTGGTGGAGACAAGGGGGAGGTGTTTTAGAGAGGAGGAAATTATCTGTCCTAAAGCTTTCTTTACTCATAGATAAAATAGTAGACCTAAGTTTCTTTGGTTTAACTATATTGTTTTTTACCTGTGCTGATAGTAACTAAGCTTGCAAAGTCCATTTCCTGATGTTTGTAAAATGTTAATGAATATCTCTGAGGCACTGCTTTTTCAGCTAATATTGAGGAATCATTATCCATCCAGCCATCTTGTGTTTCTAAGAAATTTTCCTTTACAACTAATGTGAAAGCAAAACCCAAAGCACCCCAAATTTCCAGAATAATATAATGCAAAGTAGAATATGCCACGAATTCCTTCTTATGGAATCATCTGCCCTGCAGGATTCCAGCGGACCAAGCCTTGCTCAAGATCCAGCTATTAAGGTGTTGTGGCACCACCCTCTTCCCCATCCCTCACCTCTTAAAGAATTTCTCATGTGTATGGGTTTCACCTTTGTTTACATGTTTACCTATCCTTCCACCCATTTTCCTTCTCTTAATTCCCAAACTTTATCTTCCAGCAACCTTTCCCATATCCCTATCTTATTTATTTATAGAACCCCAAACACTAGGCTCTCTTGCCCACAGAAAGAGGATGGGATGGGGGTAGTGATAACTCTATCATTTTTTTTTCTTCTGAGTGCCCTATCCTAAGTAGACCCTGTAGAAATTGAAATGGAGTCAGATGGGGGACCAAGTAGAGAAAACACAATATTTATAAAACCACCCCAAGCCCAAGGAGATATTTGAATTTTTTAATTTTTTGTGGTATTGGGATGAGAGACAGGGGTGTTCTTTCTCTGAGCTACACCCCCAGACCTACTTTATTTTTTATTTTGACAGAATGTCTTACTAAGTTGCTTAAGGCCTTGCTAAGTTGCAGAGGCTGGACTGGAACCTGTAACAGAACTGGTAAATTCGTGTGTGTGTGTGTGTGTGTGTGTGTGTGTGTGTGTGTGTGTGTGTGTTTGGTACTGGAGATTGAACTCAGGGGCATTCTACCTCCCAGCCCTATATTTTCATTTTTATTTGAAACCGGTTCTCCTATGTTGATGAGAGTTTCACTACTTGCTGAGGCTGTCCTTGAACCTGCAATCCTCCTGTTTCAGCCTCCCAAGTACTGGAATTACAGGTGTGTACCACCGTACCTGGCTGAATTTTTTCACAAGAAGAAATGTACTTTCTGGGTGGAATTCTTCTCTAATTCTACTAGCTTTCAAACTTTCTAGTTGTTATAAGAAGCACATTTATACTGCAACCCAAAATACACACATAAACCACCACAAAAACAGATAAACAGAAAAAGAGGTGTCTTATCCTAAAATGCTTTGATTAACTTTTATTCTACTTCATTTATTAAAGAAAAAAAGTTGAGTTGGCTGCAACCTATTACTACATTGATCTCAATATCCACTAATGGATCTGAAACTGTAACTCAAACACAGTCTCCTAATGCAATCCACATTTAAGATGACAAAATCTTATTCCCACTATCAGTAACAATAAATCTTATACTTGCATGCATGCAAGCACACACGCAAGCACACACGCACATACGCACGCAAGCACCCACCTGAGCAAGTTCCTGAGTCAAAGGAATAATTTGAAAGAGAGAGAAAGTAAACAGATTCTCCTTTTCTGTAGGTTTTCATAAGCAGTGTGGACTCTCTCAACTGTGGTGAGGCTTAAAATAGGTCATCGAATCCTGTGATGAGCAGTTCACCTGAAGGACTTCTTTGAAAAGATTTGTTGAAACCCAGCAAAAGATGTAGCGTCCCAAGAACCAAATGACAGACATTCAGAATGTTACTGCAGTGGCCTCCAGAGGCAGATACCCAGTGGCTTAGCAAGGGCATTGAGCCTCAAGGTGGGAAAATGCAAGCAAAATAAAAAATAATGAGACTGCAATTGAGAGGAGTCAATTCTAGAGAGTCAGTGTTGGCATGGAGAAGGGAAGAAGGCTGATAGACATTACAGTCGGAAGAGCTGCCCCAGGAATAGAAGTCAGCTGGGAGAACAGAGGTGGAACCTATACATATAAAGTGGTACCAGAACAAGAAAGAGTGAGTCCTACAGGTAATAGATGCAGCATCTTACAGGTATTGATGTACCTTTCAACCAATTGGCAGTCTTCCCTGAGTCAGAAAACCCACCTGTGAACATCGAAGACTGCTGATATTTTTTCAGTGTGAAACCTCATTTCTTTGAAGCTTGATGATGCTGATAGCACTATCTTTAGCCAGAATTTGAGACAGCATCCCACTTGAGCTAGTTCTCCTTTTAGCATCCTTTCCTGTAGTTCATACATCTTCTCAAACAGAGGCAAGTGTGCACTGTTTCCCCGAAGTTAAATTATTTTCACTGATTTTTAAACTCAACACAGCCTTGCTGGTGTGTTTAGGCTATAGTGCTTATTTCCAAAGGTTGAACAGCAACAAATGAAAAATATTTCCCTTCAGTAGAAAGAAAAATATTATGCTTAGATATTTATAAGTGTGACTGGTTATTGTTTAAAATGATAATTCAAAAATACTAAAATTATTATTATCCATTGCCAGCAGTAATTTTCTGAGTATTTCTCATTTAAAGAGTGGAAGTAATATTCATGACATGAACTATACTTCAGACTGAATATCGAATAAATGAGTTTAAATAATCAGAGTGAACTGCATGCAAATCAGTTTAACTGTTTTATGTTAGAGTTACTATGAAAAAAATCACCATAATAAAAATAACAAAGCTACTATTTTTGAGTACTCCTTTTATACCAAGTACTATAATAGATATTTTATGTGTCCTTGTATTTATTGATAACAATTATCCCCAAGAAGTAGCTACTGTTAACCTTATTTTGTAGATTAGGAAACAGGGTTGGTCACCTTTCCATCAGTATTATAAAGACCTGAGATAATCAAGCTTATAAATAGTTTACTTGATTCATGGTTTTAGAATCATGGCAGAAGCACAAGGAAGAACAAAACCACTCATTTCATAGCCAGAAAGCCAAAGAGAAAGACGTTTGGGTCCCACATTCCCTGTCAAGGGCACACCCAATGACTTAAGGATCTCTCAGTAAGCCCACCTCTTAAAGGTTCCAACAAAGGGACCAAACCTTTGACACAGAGCCTTTGAGGGATACTCAAAACCAAACTCTGACAAGGAGATTTAGCAATCTCTCCAAAAATACATAGTTGGCCAAAGGTGGTCAAAGAAGAATTGAGACCCATATCTTCCAGCACAGGTCTATATTGTTCTGTGTTCCTACATTAGCTCCTCTGCCTCAAGCATTAGGGCAATATGCAGGTGCCTATTCAGTCAAATGCCATCAGCAATAGAACCTGCCAGAGACTGCAGAAGCAGAGATTCTACTAGAAAATTATATTATAATGGCAAGAAATAACCAGGCAAAGTACTCATACAGAATGCATGATGAAACCCAAATGGGCTTCGGAGGGTTTATGTTTGGAGAGCTAAGTTCTCAGCTTCTGCAAATGCAAGGTTCACAGACCCTGGCTCAGCGGTGGACTCAGATAGTTTGGGATGTCCCACCCCCTCAGCTGACTGCAAACTCATTAACAGACCATGTGTATCCATCAGCATTCTTGCAGCTATAATATAACGATTGATCATGCAAGTTAGAGGAAAGAAGATTCATTTTGTTGCAGCTTCGGGTTCAGTCCAAGTGAGTCCAGGGATGGTGGATCTCAGGGCATAATGGCAGGAAGTTAAGAAATGGAGAGCACATGGGCTATGCTCACATCAGGGAGGCTGGAAGCTCGCTCTCTTGAGCAAGCCAGGGAAGGCCAAGAAAGTAGGATCACAGGTTTGAGATCAGCCTCAGCAACTTAACAAGACCCTCAGCAACCCAGCAAGACCCTGCTTTAAAACAAAAATTAATTCATGCTTTTAATTCCAGTACTTGGGAGGCTGAGACAGGAGGATCTCATGTTTAAGAACAGATTCAGCAAGTAGTGAGACTATCATCAACCTAGTGAGACCTTGTTTCAAAATAAAAATAAAATAGGGCTGGGGTATAGCTTGGAGGTAGAATGCCCCCTGGTTCAATCCCTAGTACAGAAACAATGAGAGAGAGAGAGAAAAGGAGCTGAGGTAGAATGCCCAAGAGTTCAATCCCCAGCACCAAAAAAAAAAGTGTTAATGACTTAGTAATTCATGTGTTTCTTTGGATTTGGAACCTATAAACTGTTTTAAATGAACATTTCTTGCCATAATTATGTGATATGTGAAACAATCATGATTTCTTATAGTAGTAGTAAGAGTGTTAAAATTGTCAAGGGGGAGGATAAAAACAAAATAGAGACCAACTTTCTAAATTTAACATAAATGGAACAATAAACAATCATGAAGGAATTTTGATCGTACAATAACTTTTATTAGCTTGATGTGCTGAGAAAAAGAAATAGCATGCATTTTTTAAAAGTGACTTTTTAAGGAAGAGTAATTTGTTTGCATAAAATATGATTACTTACCCTCATAAATGTTTATTTGAATTGCTAGCACTATAGTGCCAAAGGCATCCATCACAGCAGGAAAACAAAATTCTGAATTGCAAAATAAACTGAAGGTGTGACTGGGAGCACATCAGAATCCAGTGCTGACTCCAGAAATTGAGGCAGTTAAAATTCTGATTTTCCAAGATACACTCTAACGAGGCTGAATCCTTAAAAAAAAAAAAAAAGAAAAAAGAAAGAAAGAAAAACAACTACAACTCAGACTGAAGCCCATCCTTCAGGAAAGGAACATCTGGAAGACGCCGGTCAGCACCTTTCTCCTGAGTTCTACCTGCTGTCCAGACTATCAACTGAGAATTTGACACTAGATTCAACTATGGATGCCATTTTTATAAGTTTGCACTTAAACATGATTAGACGAGTCAGGCATGGAGGCATGAGGCCGAGATAGGAGGACTGCAGGTTTGAGGCCAGCCTCAGCAGCATAGTGAGACCTTATTTCAAAATACAAAAGAGGGAGACTTCCGGGAAGATGGCGTTAGAGTGAGACACATCTCAATAGGCGCTGTGAGCTCAATTCAAATTAACCATAGAGGCAGCTTCTTGACAGAAGGAAAAAAAACAACAAAAAGGTGAACAACCCTACAAAATCTGAAATGCAGCTGATCAGAATCCGGAAGGCCAGCCAGGGAGAGCAAGCAAGCCCGTCTCCACGGCCGCAGTGTCACACCACTGAGTGGTGGCCGCCATTAAGCCAGCCCCCGGCATGGGGTCTACTGACAAAGGAATATATAACGACCTTCTGCATCCCCAGCGACCAGAGGTGGAGAGAGTGACTCCTGAACTCCACTTCCTAGCCAGGCAGCATATCAAGGCACCTTCGACAGTGACCAGAATGCGTGGTATGGCCACCATAAGCCGTCATGGGGCCATCCCAGCACACCTCTCCCTCCAGAGCAGAGCAGAGACCAACCACACTGCAGAGCTTGAATCAAAACTGCCTCAGGAGCAGATTCTTGATGGAAGGAAAGAGAAGCAAAGCAGCTGAAAAGTGAGTAAAGCAACAGGCGCAGTTGGTCAGAACCCAGACAGCAGAACAGGAAGAAAGGAGAGCTGGCACGTTCATGGCAGTAGCAGCCACCAACTTGTCAGCTGCCATCTTGTCTGCCGCCCACAGCAGCAGGGATCTACCCAAAATATCTGCAAAGGCCAAATCAGGTCTGTTCTTACAAACTTGAGGGATTTTTATTATGTTTCTTGCTGTTGATTTTTGTTACCAGGGTTTTTTGTTTTGTTTCATTTTTACTCTGTTTTCACCTTGCATTGCTTCAATTTATCTATGTTTGTTCAGAAGATTGGTTGCTTTGTTAGCTTTTTCTAGACCCTAGATGTCAACACCTGAAACCCACCAAAAATAACAATAGAACAGGCAGAAGGAGTATCAGAGTAATTGCAACTCAGTACAAGAAACCATTCACAGAGAGAAAATAAAAATAAGAAACCTATAAATTCAGAGAATGCTAGCAAGAGCAGCAAACTTATAAATTTAAGAACAGGGAAACCATGGGAAGGAAAAATACCAAAGAAACAATGAGTCAACACAACCCCACAATAACAGAACTCAATGACACTAAATGGCAGAGCTTACCAGAAGATCAATTCAGATCTTTAACAATAGAAACACTACAAAACTTCCAGAAAGAATGCAGAGAGAGCTGGAAAGAAATAAACGAACAAATAAACAAAGAATCTGACACCCTGAGCAGGAATCGTAGAGAAGCCTTGAGGGAAGTGAAGGATGTGAAAGATACAATAATAGAAGTGAAGGCATCAATATAAACTATAAACAGTATTTTAGACCACATGGAAAACAGAATATCACTCCTAGAAGATGACCATTCCAAAAATGAATCCATTACACATAATCTAGGAAAAAAAAAATTCAAAAGTATGAATCGGACATTGATGAGATCTGGGCCAATTTTAAAAGAGCTAACCTAAGAATAATAGGCATAGAAGATGGATTAGAAGTTGAAACTAATGGAAAAAAACAACCTTTTCAAAGAAGTAATATCAGAGAATTTTACAAACATAGAGAAGTTGACACACACGTGCAGGAAACATATAGAACCCCCGCTAGACAAGACCAAAGAAGAGGTTCACCACGCCACATAATAATCAAGCTGACTAATGTAGAGGCTAAGGAGAGAATTCTAAAGGCAACAAAAGGAAAAGGCCAAGTGACATTTAGAGGAAAACCAATTAGAATCACTCCAAACCTCTCAAATCAAGTCATGAAAGCCAGGAGAGGCTGGAGTAACATATTCCAAACTCTGAAAGAAAATAACTTGCAGCCAAGACTCTCCTACCCAGCAAAACTCTCTCTTAAAATTGACAGGGATATAAAAATCTTCCATGACAAACAGAAACTGAAAGCATTTATGTCTTCCAAACTAGCACTAGAAAAAATACTCAAAGAGATTAACTACAAAGAAGAACTAACAAGTAAATGTCAGAACCAGAGAAACAATCATTTCCAGGAAGCAAACAACTAAGCAAAGAAGAATAAACACTACTGCAAACAGAAGTCAAAACTCAAAATGTTAGGAATTAAAAATCATCTCTCAATAATCACACTGAATATAAATGGTCTCAACTCCCCAATAAAAAGGCACAAGGTAGCAAAATGGATTAAAACCCAGAATCCATCTATATTCTGCCTGTAACAAACACACCTTACAAACAAAGATTCCCACAAACTAAAGGTGAAGTGATGGAATAAGGTAATCCATGCCAATGGAATTCGAAGACAAGCAGGAGTAGCAACTATGATATCAGATAAATTAGATTCAAGCCTAAGCTCATCAAAAGAGACAAAGTGGGTCATTGTTTACTAGTAAAAGGAACAATACAGCAAGAGGAAATAACAATTATCAACATCTATGCCCCAAACATATGTGCAGCCACTTTCATAAAACAAACTCTGCATGATATAAAATCACACATAGATCCCAGTACACTAATACTAGGAGACTTCAATACTCCTCTCACATCACTAGACCAATCTTCTAAAAAAAAAAAAAGGTCAATAAAGATGCTTTGGACCTAAATAATACCATAAATCAAATGGACCTGTTAGATCCATACAGAATATTTCACCCAATTATAGCTCAATTCACATTTTTTCTCAGCAGCACATGGAATCTTCTCCAAAATAGACCACATTCGGGGCCACAAAGAGAGCACTGGCAAATTCAAAAAATGTAACATAATTCCCTGCACCTTTTCAGACCACAATGGAGTGAAAATAGAAATCAACTCTAAGAAGACCCAGAGTAACCAAGTAAACACATGCAGACTAAACAACATTTCTGAACCAGGAATGGGTATTAGAAGAAGGGGAGAAATTAAAAAATTCCTGAAACCAACAAAAACAGAGACACAACATATCAAAACCTCTGGGACAGCTTAAACGCAATACTAAGAGGAAAATTTATAGTACTAAAATAAAAGAAGAATGGAAACTCACCAAATAAATAACCTAATGACAAAGATCAAAGCCCTTGAAAAACAAGAACAGTCTAACCCCAAAGCCAACAGAAGATAGGAAATTATGAAAATCAGAGCAGAAATTAATGAAATAGAGAATAAAAAAATACAGAAAATCAACAAAACCAAAAGGTTGGTTTCTTGAAAAAATAAACAAGATAGATAAGCCATTGGCCAACCTAACCAAGAGAAAGAGAGAATCAATCCAAATTACCAAAATAAGAGATGAAAAAGGTAATATTACCACCGACAGTGCGGAAATACAGAGGATCATCAGAAACTATTTTGAAAAACTATACTCCAGCAAAATGGAAAATCTAGAAGAAATTGACAATTTTTTAGATACATACAAAACTCCTAAATTGAGTCAAGAAGATATAGAAAACTTAAATCAACCAATAACAATCAAAGAGATAGAAACAGCAATAAAGAGTTTACCATCAAACAAAAGCCCAAGACCAGATGGTTCTCCAAGTGAATTTTATAAAACATTTATGGAAGATCTAATCCCAATGCTCCTCAAACTGTTCAGTGAAATAGAAAGAAACAGGACCCTCCCAAACACTTTTATGAAGCCAATATCACATTAATACCAAAGCCAAATAAAGACAGCTCAAGAAAAGAAAACTATAGGAGCTGGGGGTGGTAGCACATGCTTCTAATCCCAGCATTTGGGAGGCTGAGACCGGAGGATCCAGGTTCATGGCCAGCCTCAGCTACTTAGTGAGGCACTCCGCAACCTAGTGAGACACTGTTTCAAAATAAAGAATAAGAAATAGGGCTGGGGGTATAGCTTGGAGGTAGAATGCCCCTGAGTTGAATCCCCAGTACCGCAAAAAAAGAAAATTATAGGCCTATATTGATGAACCTAGATGCAAAATTGCTAAACAAAATACTGGCAATGCACATTCAAAACCACATCAAGAAAATTACAGCATGACCAAGTCGGGTTCATCCCAGGGATGCAAGGTGGGTTCAACATACAAAAAACAATCCATGTAATACATCATATAAACAGAATCAAAGATAAAAATCTCTTGATTATCTCAATCGATGCTGAAAAAGCATTTTACAAGATCCAATACCCATTCATGCTAAAAGCACTGCAGAGAATTGGAACAGAAGAAACATACCTCAAAACCATAGAGGCAATATACAATAGGCCTACAGCCAATATCATATTAAATGGAGAAAAACTGCAAGAGTTCCCATTAAAAACAGGAACAAGGCAAGGATGTCCATTATCACCTCTTCTGTTCAACATAGTACTTGAGCAGAGCAATAAGGCAAGAGAAAGAAATCAAAGGGGTTAAAATAGGGAAAGAAGAACTAAAACTTTGCAGATGACATGTTACTATACTTAGAAGACCCAACAAAGTCAGCCAAAAAACTTATAGAACTGATCAACAAATTCAGCAAAGTGTCTGTATACAAAATCAATCTTAAAAAATCAGAAGCTTTTCTGTATGCCAACCATAAAACCACTGAAAAAGAAATCCAGAAAACAATTCCACTCACAATAGCACCCCAAAAAATAAAATACTTAGGGATAAACCTAACTAAAGAGGTAAAAGACCTCTATAAGGAAACTACAAAAAGCTGAAAAAAGAAATCGATGAAGACCTTAGAAGATGGAAAAATCTACCATGCTCGTAGATAGGCAGAATAAATATCCTCAAAATGGCCATCTTCCCAAAAGTAATCTGCAAATTCAATGTAATACCCATGAAATTACCAAGGTCACTCCTCACAGACATAGAAAAATCAGTCCTTAAATTCATTTGGAACAACAAAAAGCCCAGGATAGCCAAAGTAGTTCTCAGTAACAAGAACCATGCAGGAGGTATCAAAATACCTGACTTCAAACTTTACTACAAAGCCACAGTAATAAAAACAGCATGGTACTGGCACAAAAACAGACACACAGACAAATGGAACAGAATAGAAGATTCAGAAACAGACCCACGTGTTTACAGTCAACTGATTTTTGACAAAGGAGCCAAAAACATACATTGGAAAAAAGATAGTCTCTTTAACAAATAGCGTTGGAAAACCTGGTTAATCATATGCAGGAAAATGGAAACAAACCCCACTTTCTCACCCTGAACAAGAGTCAACTCAAGGAGGATCAAAGACCTGGAATTCAGGCCAGAGACCTTGCAGCTACTTGAAGAGTGCATAGGCCCAATGCTTCAACACATAGGCACAGGTAAAAACTTTCTCAACAAGACCCCAAAAGCACAAGCAACACAAAGGATGATCAATACATGGGATCACATTAAACTGAAGAGCTTCTGTGTAACAAAGGAAACTATCAAGAACCTCAACAGAGAACCCACAGAGTTGGAGAAAATTTTTGCCAGCTACTCTTCTGATAGAGGACTAATATCTAGAATATACAGAGAACTCAAGAAACTCACAGCTAAGAAAACAAATAACCCAATCAAAAAAATGGGAAAAGGATCTAAATAGACACTTCACAAAAGAAGAAATACAAATGGCCAATAAATGTATGAGGAAATGTTCAACATCATTAGCAATCAGAGAGATGCAAATCAAAACTACCTTGAGATTTCACCTAACTCCAATCAGAATGGCAATCATCAAAAACACAAACAACAACAAATGCTGGCAAGGTGTGGAGAAGTGGGAAGCCTAATACATTGTTGGTGGGATTGCAAATCAGTGCAACCCCTTTGGAAAACAAAATGCAGGATCCTCAGATGAATCGGAATGAACCTACCATATGATCCAGCTATATCACTTCTGGGTATCTACCCAAAAGAATGGAAACCAAATTATCAGACCGATGCATGTGTATCAATATTTATAGCTGCACAATTCACAATTGCCAAACTATGGAACCAGCCAAGATGTCCATCAATAGATGAATGGATTACAAAATGGAATATGTACACAATGGAGTTTTACTCAGCCATAAAGAAGAAAAAAATCATGTTATTTACAGGGAAATGGATGAACTGGAAAACATTATGTTAAGTGAGATTAGTCAGTCACAAAAAGTTAAATATCAAATGTTCTCCCTAATATGTGGAAGCTAGGGAGAAAATGGGACAAAAGAGGGACTCCAAATGAAGGAGAATCCTTAGGTGAACAAAGAATTTGACTTAATGGAAGGTGGTGATGGAGGGAGGGAGGACACGCTAATGAGCATGACATACTTTCAGGAACACATCAAAGTCAATCACTAAACTGACCTTGGAAAGGAGGGAGGAGGAGGGAGTGGGGTGGGAATTAGGGAAGGGTTACATGAGAAATGTGTGCATGTATGCCTTTACCTATACTAGCTTGCACCTAACAAAGATATGTGATTACAATGCACCAATCCAAAAAAGGATTTTTAAAATTACACCAGGAGATTTTTTATCTATGTAATGCAGAGCTCATTTCTATTAATGTGGCAGAAACAGCTAAGACATTTTTAGATCGGCTTCAGTCCTTGGTCACTACCTGGCCCTCGTTTACCTCCTTGCTGGGAGGAGTTTTAGGAGCAGCAGCAATAGTCATTCTAGGCTTATGCATTCTACCACTCAATGTACATCTTGCAATAAATGCCTTTGTTAGCATATGAGCAGATTTACATGGAATAAAATGCAAGCACAGGGCCTGGTAGTTAATGACGGGTTTGATTTTCTCAGGGCAATATCAACCTAAGACATGGCTCATTGAATGACTCATTGAGACCCCATGATGGGTAAGATTATGCACCTGGTAGGAAATTACCTAAGACAGGCACAGTCCTTCGTGCATTTTAAAATAAAAACAGGGGAGTTGTGTGAGCCCAGCTGGGCCCTTTCCCTCCTGGCAGTTGCTATCTGTGTATATGAGTAATTATACTGATTATTCTGCTATGGCTACTCTGGCGTCTCAAAATCTGGTGATTGCTCCTAGAATGCGTAGATGAAAGACCCTCCTACTTCTTAAAAAGTAAATATATGACTCTAAAGGTTTATGGTTTTATGACTCTAGAAAGTTTGCTTGACCAAGCTATGTTAAGAATGTGGGCTATACGTGGAAAATGAAGAAGCGGTGCTAATTGTGCTCTGACAATGATTGATATGTTGTAAATGTATATGTAACCCTGTTGTACTCAAGAAATGTACAACAAATCCATGCTGAATAATAAAAATTCTTTAAAAAATACAAAAGAAAGTTAAAGGGCTAGAGGTATAGCCCAGTCGTAAAGTGCCCCTGGGTTCATTTCAATCTTAAGCACCACAAAATAAGTAAGTAAGTAAGTAAAGTTGCAAGGGCTTCACAGAAATTAGATGAGCTGAGCTTTCCAATTCTCCTATGGTCTTCACCATTTCATCTGTTCTTTGGCTGCCTTTATTCATGGCCCACCAAAGTGTGCCCTGATATCACAGGGATTTAGAGAGGCTGCCTTTTCTAAAGCAGTGACTCTGTACTTAGGTCCATGATGCCCAATTGGCAACTAAAAGCAGGATGCAGCTTGGCATCTCTGTCTTCATTTTTTGTCTGTCTCCTTTATTATCTTAAACTTTGTGACCTGCTCAGCTCTGTACACAGGCATGTTAATTATTTAAGAAGTGGTCATCTGAAAACTGATAATACAAAGGTTTATTTGCCCTAAATTTACTTAATGTATCTTGTCTCCCTTGAAGACTGAGGCAAGATTTCAAGGACATTTATAGCATCCTCTTTCAGACCCCCGGAGTGGCACTTAGAAGTCTTCAGTCATTGCCCTACATCTTCTGGAACAGCCCAAGCCTTGCATACAGATGCCTCATGATGAGATTGCCCCTCTAAGCACAAGTAGTCATCTCATGGCAATCCAATTGCCCCTCCCAGGACCAAAGATCTGCTATATAACCATTCCTGAGCAGTGAACCGAGATTGTCTCTTCAAATGAACCCCTCACAGAAGCAGAACAAAGATCATTGTCAACTAGAAGACAATTTGACCAAGTCTGTTTAAATATGCATACCTCTCACCCCCTGCCCCAATTCTTCTTCTATTTAACCTAAAGCTCCTCTCAGTACCCTGAAGTCTGGACTGAGATGCTTGTTCTCACTTTGCCTTCCTGATACAGCCTTTTTTTTTGGGGGGGGGGGGTAACTGGGGATTTAACCCAGGGGCATTCTACCTCTGAAATACACCCCAGCCCTATTTTTATTCTTTATTTTGAAACAGGGTCTAAGTTGCGGAGGGCCTCACTAAGTAGCTGAGCCTGGCTGCGAACCCGGATCCTCTGGTGTCGGCCTCCCAAGATTACAAGCGTGCACCACCACTCCCCGCTCTGATACAGCCACATTGATTAAAGTTTCTTTCCTTTTCTTCATCATTACCTTTTCTGTTTGGTTTTTGAGGTGAGTAGATGGACCAGATTTTTTGGAACCATTGGAGTCAGGCTTCCTGACTTGGACTCTGGTAACACTGGGAGCCCTGACCCATGCACCTGCCTTTTGATGACTCATAAAATAGTACTCTCCATCTATCACCAACCTGAAAACCAGAAACCCTTCATATCATGGACTCTCACTTCTCCGTCATCACCCAGAAGAATAGTACAAAAAGGAAGAGAAAAAGATGGCTTTCCCTGAAAGGTGCCTCTACACTACTTTTCTCACTTCAGACTGCCCAAGGAACTACAGAAAGTCAGAGGTACAAGTGGCTCCATGACCTTGTCTCCCCATTTCCTAATGCCCAGCTCTTCCAAAGACTCTCAAACTCCCTCTACTCCTAACCAATTGGATACTTTATTAGCAATTACTGGTTAAGGAGACAAGACACTGCTGAGGAATATCTTAGAAAGAATGCAGAAGAATAGGAAAAGTTCTATGAAAAAAAATCAGGACACCTTAAAATCTTTAAACTGTGCAAAAAGAAAATTTATTTTTTAGTAATGATTCTTCATAATTAGACAACTTATTTTCAATGAATTTTCTTAGTATCATCAAGAAAAATTTCTTTAATACTGTGATTTTTATTTTTAAATAAACAGGTAAAGCATGATTTCTGATGTCACTTGATAAACTTTGTTACACACTAAAAACAACATAAAAGAGGGACAGGAAAAGAGATGGAAATAAAATAGTAAAAATTATTGAACCTTAAAATGTACCAAATGCTGGGCTGATGAGTTACATGTGGTGGGTCATCAGACCCTCACAGGTACTCATTTTAGAAATCGGAAAACAGGAGTTAAGCAGTCTTGCCTTGACCTTGGCCAGGGTAACAGAACAAGTAAGAGGTAGCAGGCCCATATCTTTTAAAAATACTTTCATTATTGCATTGTAATTACACATCATAGTGGGGTACAAAGTGATACAAGCATACATGTACCTAGCACTTGGTGTTGCCCTCCACATCCCCTGCCCCTACCCTACTCTCCCCTTCCTTGTACAAGTTTGACGTCGTCATATATGGATATAACATTATTTGAACTGTTTTCCTCCTCAATCTTCCTTTTTCCCCTCCCTCCCTCCTCCAATCCCTTTCTACTATTGTACTAGTCTCTATCCGTAGTGTAGGTTTTTGTTGTTGTTTTGTTTTTTACAGTGGTTTTTTTTGGGGGGGGGGGTTACTTCTTTGGGGGAGAGGACTACTGAGGATCGAACCCAGGGGCATTCTACCTCACAGTTTCACCCTCAGCCTTTTTTATTTATCTTTTTTATTTTGAGACAGGATCTCGCCAAGTTGCTGAGGCTAGCCTTGACCCTGCAATCCATAATCCCAAATACTGGGATTATGGGCATGTGCCACTGTACCTGGCTTCTCAATAGTTTTGATTTTCACTTCCTTGATTGCTAGTCATGTTGAACATTTCTTCATATATTTGTAGATATTCTAATCACTGTTAATAAAAGCTCATTGACTCCAGATGAGATTGAGGACTCCTTAGCATGTCACAAGCATTCTTGTGCCCTCTTTTCTCCAAATAGTCCCTAAATCTGTGCCTAAACATATTACCAAATGTTGGAAGAGGTAGGTTGGAGTCCTACTGTGTTTATTTATCACTGTTTTAATTCTCTGACTTCCTTTGGCTACAGAGGGAGCGAACTTCAGTGTACAATTTCAGCCTCTCTTATGGAAAGCCCTTCACTCAGCAGTTTACTTCTTCATGGGGAGTTCTAGCAAATAGCTCAAATGTAAGAGCTGATAAGTGTATTTCAAAGTACCATGTTACAACTGTGTCTACCATAGGAAGTTGGTTTTGTCTTTTTAAAATAACATCATAAAAGTATCCTCACAGCATGAAACCTGAGAAAGAGCTGAACACCTCATAGTGTGTCAAGAGGAAAGTTAACAAAAAATTGCAATATTTTATTTCCACATCATTTCCCTAAGCCCCCTTGTCATCCAGATCTTTCCTGCCTTTAAACCACAGGTAGCTTCTGGCAAAGCCTAAGACAGATGGCAATGTGGAGTTCCTGGCAACTGAGAAAAATGTGTGTAATATCAAGCACCTACCTTACAGCTTGGGAGGCTCATGACACCCCCAGCTTCTATCCAAGGCCTCAGGAAGAGTTGCTTACTAAAATAATTTTCTGGTTAACAAGAAATATATGTAACATTTTATGTCTCGGTGTTTCAAAAGCCCCCTCTGAGGGATCCACACTATGCATTTTAATTTCGGTTTACACATTTCATTTTTTAATAGAATGAACAGTGCATAACATTTCATGATACGAAATGAAAAGGCCTTGATACAGTTCATTTACAGGAAGGCTTTAACTCTAAATCCAGAACAAATAAAGCAAAATAAACACAGCAGGACTCCAACCTATCTCTTCCAACATTTGGTAATATGTTTAGGCACAGATTTAGGGACTATTTGGAGAAAAGAGGGCACAAGAATGCTTGTGACATGCTAAGAAGTCCTCAATTTCATCTGGAGTCAATGACCTTTTATTAAACATCACAGTGTGCAAGATTCTGCCCTAATCCCTCTCGGTCATTTTGTCACATTTGCTGAAAATGAATCCTTTCTGTAATGAGCTCAGATTTCAAATAACCTTAGAGGGGCTTTTTACCATTGAGGCATGTAAATGGGGATTTGAGATCCATTTGAAAACACAGTAGGAGTGTTCATTTGGAGATAATAGACATTTTCTATTTGTTTGTGTTCAATTCCACATGGTTTTACAGAGCTCCAGGTTGGTTAACACAAATTTCCTAACAGAAATGATGGGAGCTGGCAGTTGCCTTCAGAAACATCCACTATGTCCAGCTTCTGACCTCTTCCTGAGGAGAAGTAAGACCCAGAGCACATGGACAGTTTGCCTAAAATCACCTAGTGTGGGAAAGAGCTGCCTTCAAATCTCTCATCAGAAGGCTGTGTTCCATGTTTGGCATCAGGTTCTGCACTATCAGCAGGACAGGATGGGATCAGTGTCCTCTAAACCCAGACTGACCCCATTTCTCCAGGGAGTAGGAAGAGTTTGACTAGTGAATTTGGGCAAATGACACTTCTCCAGAGAATCTTTTATAATTAGACCAGTCATGAACATAATATTACTTTTCATTCCACAAACCTGACAGTTTAGGGAAACTTGCAATTCTCCTCTTGGGTTTCCTTTTCTTTGTAATGTTAATGAAAATCCTTTGTCTAGTCCCAAGGGGACATCTGACATTGGAAAATATTTGTGCTCTTTCTCCACACTTTGTTAGTCTAAAAGTTAAAGAAATTACAAATAAGGCCAGTAAAACTCTTTTCCCTCTATTTTCATTCTTCAAGATCAAACCCCTGTGAACCTTCACATAGTCCTCCCCAACCACTCACAGCCCTCCTGACTCATCATGGATGTTAACTTCAGTAGCTTATATTATTCAAGTCTGCTCTGAGAATAAAATTAAGAATAAATATGGAAGTAAAAATATACATTTTGTTATCAAGTGGGTTTTCTAAAATCAATCTCTAGTCTATCTATTTAGGCAACTCACCCCCAATCTCAGGCAGCCATGGGCTAGGGCAAGATGTAGATCCATGTACAAGTGAGACATACACCTTAGAAGAGAAGAACTGAGGAAAGCCCATCCACTTCATGGACAAACTGGCTCCCAAGCAGAGGTAGAAGGAAGGAGCATGTTCTATTATGCGCCCACTCCATGAGGATGGAGTAAATAAAAGGAAGAGGAGCCTGGAGTGGGCTCAGCAGAATTCCTCCTCAATAGAGCCAGAGATGGGGGAAAGATGTTATCCTCCAATACATAGATTTGTATGAAACTTCTGTATACATGTCTGTTCTCTCCTTTTATCTGGATTTTTATTTTATCTTATTTTTGGTGCCCTTTGAGCTTCAGCTACACTCCCAGCCCTTTTTATTTTTTGTTTTGAAACAGGTTGCTAAGAATCTCACTGTGTTGCTGAGGCTGTCGTTGAACCTGCAATCCTCCTGTCTCAGTACTAGGATCACAGCATGCACCACCATGGCTGGCTTATCCAGATTCTTAAAGCTCCTTCAGAATACAAAGCACTGGAACAAATAAAGTACTAGGTAGAGTGAGTATCTGATAATTTTGTCTTTGGTTGTTTTTCTTTATGTTTTGCAGTGCTGGGGATTGAACCCACAGCCTTGAACATGCTAGGCACACTCTACCATTGAGCTACATCCTCAGCCCAATAATTTGTCTTCTAAAGGACTGCGAGGAAGAACAGGAGTTGTACAAAATGTTCACAACTGTTAAAAATAAAATAAAATGAACCTTAGAAATACTAATTTGTTTCAATCATAGGTTGACCAGTTTGGACCTGGGTCCCAAGTCAAATCTCCACATCCAAAAGACTAAAATCAAAGCCATGCAGATTTATTCTCTATTGCAAAAATCTTCTATTTTGTTATTCAAAACACAGTATCACCTAAAGACCTCGAGTATAATTCAACATAAGTTCTTTCCTCCCATACTGACAAACTAAATGTTCTCCTTTCATGAAATAACTATTGAAAATATTGCAAGACTTCATCGAAATAAAATAAAATCTTGTCAAACTGTAAGAAATTATAACTGGGAACTATTGCTCAATGTACAAACCCAGGTATGATATACCTAATTTCCTATAAATAGGTTAATGAGAACTTCACAGTTATGCTATAGTCTGAAAGAAGAAAAACTATACTCTGAATAAATGTCCTACTAGCACACCATCTGCCAAGATATTAAAAATGCAATCCCAGACACAAAGGAAACCACAACAAATTAAAGAAACTTCTAAACTAGAATGTCTTGAAATTCAAACCCCAAATGTCCTTCCAAGTGGGAACTTGGGGTGCTCTTTCTGAGATGGTACAGATTGCAAGAGCATTAAGGTGAGCGTCTTGGTGTATGCCTGTAAGTGCAGCTACTGGGAAGGCTGAGGCAGGAACATGGCAAGTTCCAGACCAGCCTGGGCAACTTAACAAAGGATGAAGACTTAACTGAATGAGATTTCACCTAACTCCAATCAGAATGGCAATCAGAAAAAACACAAACAACAACAAATGTTGGCGAGGGTATGGGGAAGTGGGAACCCTAATACTTGTTGGTAGGATTGCAAATTAGTGCAACCACTTTGGAAAACAGTATGGAGGACCCTCGGGTGAATGGAAATGAACCTACCATGTGATCCAGCAATACCACTTCTGGGCATCTACCCAAAAGAATGGAAACCAAACTATCAGACCGATGCATGTGTATCTATGTTTATGGCTACACAATTCACAATTGCCAAACTATGGAAACAGCCAAGATGTCCATCGATAGATGAATTGATTACAAAACTATGGAATATGTACACAATGGAATTTTACTCAGCAATAAAGAAGAACAAAATCATGTTATTTGCAGGGAAATGGATGCAACTGGAAAACATGTTAAGTGAGATTAGTCAGCCACAAAAAAGTAAAAAAGCATATGTTCTCTTTAATATGCGGAAGCTAGGGAGAAAATGGGGCATAAGAGGAACTCCAGATGAAAAAGGAGGAACCCTAAATAAGCAAAGGAGTTTACTTAACTGAAAGTCATGGATGGGGCCGGGGCGGGGGGGAGGGGCACCCTAATGCACATGATGTACTGTTGTGTCCTATGCAACACACGGTAGACCAAGCCGACCAGCCGCTTTGCCTGCTGGGGGCTGAGCAAGGAGAGTGTGAACAGTTCGGCCCACCACCCCAGGGAGTCAAGATAACCCCCCAAGAAACCGCAGTGAGCCGGGAGTCTAGTCAGTGATCAGGCACTGCAGGATCTCAGCTTTATTTGAACAAGCAATAGTTTATATAGGAATGCTAGATAAGGAGGTAAAGCTGGGGTGGGAGCCAATGGGAGCAGATCTCGTCACCGGTTGCTGGATGGATGGGGGGGGGGGGGTAGGCGGTAAAACATTAAGGCTGCTGTCGGCCCTTCCTGGAACCACCCGAACAGGTTGTACTAGGGTGGAGGAGTATGCTATTTGACCAAAAAAAGGTCAGAACCTGTGAGTGCTGAATGCCACATGACATGGGCTGCCCCTACAATGTGCTTTCACAAATATATCAAAGACAATCATTAAACTGAACTTGAGAAGGAGGGAGAACGAGGGAGTGGGGTGGGAATTGGGGAAGGGGTTAAATGAGAAATGTGTGCATATATGCCTTTATCAGTTTGTACCTAACAAAGATATATGATTACAATGCACCAATTAATAAAAAAAGACATAGTTCAGTATTTGTTTAGCATGTACAAGGCCCTTGATTCAATCCCTAGTACCACCAAAAATTAATTAATTAGGTAATTAATTAATTTGTTTATGTAAATACATTTGTATATATACTATATATGATATAAAGAAGAACAAATACATTGATAAAATGAATATAGTAGATCTCAAAGATGCACATGCATATATGCATGCATATGTGTGTGCACATATAACACACACATACGAAGGCACTTGATCTATTGTAAAGATGGTAGCACAAAGCAGAGAGGTGGACAGGTTATTTAGATGTAATGCAGACTTGTCACCACTTTAACTGTTACCACCCCATCCAAGCCACCACTTCTCATTCCAAGTCCTACACAAGCCCATTATCTGGTCTTCCTACCTTTTCTTTCTTGATCTCCATCAGCCTATTTAACAATAGCCCTGTTTGAAAAGTCAAGTTATGCTTGTGTCTTAAAAATACCAAAAACTAGGGCTGTCTAGCATGTGTGAAGCCCTGAGTTTGGTCCCCTGTACCACAAAAGAAAGCACCCCAAATTCTATTACCATCCTATAAAGATATCAACAACTTATATTAAGATATAAAAGACTTTTTCAAGTCTAACCAGTTAGGCTGAGGATAATAAAATAATAAAAATTTTGTATTCTTTCTATTAGTAAGAATATTTGGTTTTTAAATATTAACTCCTTTAATTTCCATAACAAACCTATGAAATACATACTATTACTTCCCCCTCTTAGAGAGGCACCAAGAAAGTGGTTTATGAAAGATTGTAGGCTACTTAACTCCTCTGTGTGGAGGCAGAATTGGGATTCAAACTCTGGAATTCTGCCTGAAAAATATTTGAGCAAGGTTTGCATCACAAAAAGATTTGTTTATTAGACTTTTAGATCCTCTGCAGGGTTTTAACTAATTAGAACATTAAGTCATGATGTTCATAATTGATTTTATAGTTATTATTCAATTTTATGGTAGGAGAAAATTGTTACAAAATTAGGAAAATCTAGCATGTTGCCTGCTTCTATCCCAGCTTTCTGATATCAGCCTTATTTCTACCACTCTGCTCTTCTGTAACCTGTAAAGGGAACCTTTTCTAGCTTCCTTGCTCTCTCCCATGGAAAATCAGACTGACAAGGCCTGCGCATTCCAAGGCTGTCCCTAGAGCTGGCTGAGATGTAGCAGCACAGGTGTAGAGGAAGGACAAGACACATCACTTGGTTTTGCTGGACCAAAGACAGGCAGCAGAAGTGACCTGGGCTGAAGGACTCATTTCACAGGACTCAGCTTGCAGGGACACAAAAGCCACTGGAAAACTTTCAAACAAGAAGACTAAAGCAATGTTCATGATGGACTGCAGTGTGTGTGTGTGCACGTGTGTGTGTGTGTGTGTGTGTCAGATAAACAAAGAAACAGAGAGGGAGAAACACTGTGTCAAGGAGCTGTGATATATTTACTATTATCTACTGACATTATTTCACTTAAAATTTAACAAGTGTGTACCAAGAGACTTCTAGAGCTATCATTAATTCTAACATTGATTAAATGTTCAATACATGTTCCAGACATTGTGTTATCTACTTGACCTGTATTATTTCATTAGATTCTAACATAATTCAATGGAATAAGAAATTATCTTCATCTTATGGATGGGAAAATAGGTTCAGAGGATTTAAGATACTAATTCATGCTATTAAAGAAAACAAGAATTTGAATTCAAACCCAACTCTAAAACTTAGATGTTGTTAGTTTTTTATTTTCTTTTAGTAATGATTCTGTCATTTGAAAATAATTAGATACAAGGAGTAATAAAATAGTCAAGCCAGGCATGGTATAGCATGCATGTAATCACAGTACTTGAGAAGTTGAGACAGAAGAATTGCAGGTTCACAGTCAGCCTCAACAATTTATAGCAAGGCCTGCTACAACTTAAGTGAGATCCTGCTTCAAAATAAAAAAAAATAGATCTGGGGGCATAGCTCAGAGGTAGAATGAATCCTGGGTTCAATCCCCAGTACCATAAAAAAATAAAAAATAATCAAAGATATGTGAATGAACACATGTGTCTCCACTTCCCAGCTTAAGAATAAAACATTAGAAATACAGTTAAGACCCCTTATATTCATTCCTCTCCTTCTTCCATAAAAGTAACCATAAACCATAAACCTTTGAGAATGAATTTATCATTCCCAAGCATTCCTTTATATTTTTACTGCCACAGCTCCTTAATAGCTGGATCTTGAGCAAGGCTCAGTCCGGTGGAGTCCTACAAGGCAGATGATTCCAAAAGAAGGAATGTGTGACATATTCCACTTTGCATTATGTTATATTCTGGAAATGTTGGGTGCTTTGGGTTTTGCTTTCACATTAATTGTAAAGGAAAATTTCTTAGAAACACAAGGTGGCTGGACGGATAGTGATTTCTCAATATTAGCTGAAAGAGCAGCGCCTTGAGACAACCCATAAAACATTCATTAACCACATACAAACATTGGTCAGGAAAAAGGCTTTGTAAGCTTAGTTACTAAACAACCTTATGTTCCCTCTTAGCACACAGGTATAGAAACAAAATAAATAAGCCAAAGAGATTTAGGTCTTCCATTATACCTATGGGTAAAGAAAGCTTTAAGACAGATAGTTTTTGCCTACTTCCACCTTGTCTCCCTGGAATTTCACAGGATACATTAACTCTCTAGCTGCCTGAGGAAAAAATAAGAACACTGCTTAAAGGAGCTAAACAAATAGTAAAGATTTCCATTAATCTTTACACTGCTTTGTACTAAAAGAATCTTTATATACGTATTATATTTTGTAACCTTTACTGTTTTCTTAACCCCATTAAATGTCATGGGAAATGGCTTTTCTAGTTAAAGATATACCTACTCAACCTTTAGACTGTAAAAATTCCTGTTCTATATGCCTCACTGCAAAAAAGATAGTATTAAAAAAACAGCTACTAACAAGCTGTACCACAAAATAAATAAAAATAATAAAATCAACACCTTTGACTTTTTATTATTACAATGATTGCGTCAATGAATATTCGTGCGCGTGCGTGTGTGTGTGTGTGTGTGTGTGTGTGTGTGTGTGTGTGTGAAGAAGCTATGCAGAGTATATAACTAGGAGTAGAACTGTCAAGGCACAAATGTACCTTCAAATTTACCAGTTGTTGTAGAGTCATTCCAAAGTTATCATTCCAATTGCCACTACCATCAGCACCACATGACAGGACCTGTTGGCCACATCTTTGCTGGCATTTAGTTTCAGACTTTTTATGTCAATCCTAAAAGTATGAAATGGCATCCACTTGTGGTCTTCATTTGGATTTTTTCCTGATCACTAGTGAGGTTGAGCAGCTTTCCATGTTTATGCAACTGCTCACATTTCTTCCTCCATAATTTGTATATAAACTTGAGCCAGGAAGACATGAAAGCATGACTTCTTTTCAGGACCAAGCCTGACTTCAGAAACCAGTTAAGAGACAGATCCAGGTGTTGGATACCAGCTTTATCACTGGGAAAGCCTATGTGGGAGGATACATTGGGCTGGCAGCTAGAATATCAAATACAAGAAATAAGCCCACATCCAGGAGGCACTGGCAGTGTTGGATCCCTGAGGATGCAAGCCCACCAGAGGTTCTGCCAAGGAGACTATAAAGCTTCTGCTCACAAATGGGTTATAGAAGACAGGTAGGAAGAACATGTTCAGCTCTTTCCTCAGAACTTATTCAGATGAACCATTCCTATTCTCCCAGTGAGGAATGAGTGGAAATGTGTGCAGTGGGGAAGGGGCAGCAAGAAAAGGGAGCATTTAATGAGGCTCCCATCAAATGGAAATTTAAGAAAGGAAGAACCCCTATCTCATAATGATAATAATAGTAATAATAATAATAATAATAATAATAATAATAATAATAATAATCTAATTTTGGAGAGTGACTGTGACACAGAGGCAGCCAGAGCTAGGATCCAGGCCTTACCCATCACCTCAGAGTTGGGCAACTTTGGGTTGATTACTTTTTTTTTTTTTTTTTTTGCGGTACTGGGGATTGAACTCAGGGGCGCTCTACCTCCGAGCTACACCCCCAGCCCTATTTTTTATTCTTTATTTTGAAACCGGGTCTCGTTAAGTTGCGGAGGGCCTCACTAGGTAGCTGAGGCTGGCCATGAACCCGGATCCTCCGGTCTCAGCCTCCCGAATGCTGGGATTACAAGCGTGCGCCACCACGCCCGGCTGGGTTGATTACTTATAATAAGATTGCTAACTCCTATGGAGGAATCACTGTGTGCCTCTGTGCTAAATGTTTCCATACACAAACCCACCTAATCTTCACATGGACTCCCTAAGTAAAATCTTCATTTGACAGATGAGTGTGATAAGGAGTTCTCTATTTCTCAAGGTCACCTACCAGGCAAGCCACAGAGCCATGGCTGGAACCCCAGATTGTCATACTCCAGAGCTTTTGTATTTAACTGGAACATCTCTCAACACCCAAGAGCCTGGGCCTGGTGCCTGGCACATTGTAAACACTCCGCTTAAAGGTCACAGCTTCACAGAAGAAAGGAAAGAGTCCTGAGGTTGAGATGAGACACATTTGGAAAGTGCCCAGAGAGGCAACATAATTCAAGCCAATCATTTTAGAAGACAGTGCATACCTGCTGCTAATAGTAAAAGAGCATTGTGTTTGTAGTTTCTGCTGCTAGAAAAGGTTATGTCCATCTGTATAGAATAACCATAGTGCATTTGGGGAACAGGAAGAAACATAGTTTGGCTAACACAGAATATTTCCACTGAGGTATGTAAGTGAGTGTATTAAGTATGGAGAGATCAATTGGGAAAGACAAATCTACACTATAATTCTGTTATGTGTGTAATTTTCTCCAAGAAGAAATTACTTGGAACTAGAATTGTGTCTTTTATTTCATGCCTCAAATAGTAGTTGGCCAGATTTGTATGCTTATAAATACTTTTATTTTGGATAAGGTATGTGACATAGACTGAATGTGTCCCTCCCTAACGTGCATGGCAATCAGGACACAGCATTCTTGAGCATCCAGTGTCTTCTCTGCCATGGTCCACCCAGTTAGTAATGTATTTGGAAAAGCAGAGAATGACAGTCCCCCAGCTGGTCTCCAGTGGAGTTCTTCCAGGTTAGGGAGCGACACACTTCAAATAGGACAGAAGGGACACTGATACCCTCAAGTCACACATGAACTCCAAGGTTCATGCAACACTGTTATTATTACCTGCCAGGCTGGACATCCCTGAGTTGGGGGAGGAGGTGATATAAGAAGAAAAGGGAGCAGGAAGGATGAGACAACTTACTTATTTCCTCAGCTCACATTAGGAATTGAGGAAAACAGTGATACTGGACCTAAAAACAAGAAAGAGAACAGAAAACCTCTTAACTGGTCTGAAACCCTTGGGAATATCTGCTCAATTCAAGGCACAACCATGTCTCCAATTTAGTTCCCTGAGTTTCTTGGAACCAGTCATTCCAAACCAGCCTGAGGTTACAAGGTCATAGCCATCATGTCCCCCACTTGGCAGACTTACAAGAATTGACAATGGTGTAAGAACATATTAGACAGTGCATGGATTTATATATATTCAAAATTCTTCCAGAATTTTGCTTGGGGTCTTTCTAGACCCTCAAGATTGAAATAAGAGTGATTCAACAGCACCCCTCTTTCCTTTCTCTATGAAAATTGCAAGACTGTCTTAACAATTTCTATAAATTCTCAGGGGGTGAGGGTCTCAGGCCCTCAGCCTCCAGGTCCAGCAGGAGGCTGGATACATTCTTCACCAATACCCACGAAGCATGAACTCAGCCACTGTATTTCTGTGACTCAAAATATACGTGAGTTCAGCATAATTTACTGAAGATTTCAGCAAGACCAATATGGTTTATCCTCCAAGGAAACACATCTCTCAAGTAGACTCCTGAGGAGCAGCATTTTTACCACCTTCTGTAGCCATGAGGGGACCCTGCCCCTTCTCCTTGCTCACAGTGTCCTGCTACCTCTATTCTCTGTACTCTGCCAAGGTGACCTGCATGAGTACTTCCTTAGTCTTAGTCTTCCACAGTCCAGGCTCTCCACAGATCACTGGCTCCACTTTCTGATCTTTCTCCTTCTCTTCCTTACCCTTCCTTTCAGCAGGGGGAGAAACAAAAACCTAGGGATTGAACCCAGGGGCATTCTACCTACAACCTACAATCCTGGCCTTTTTTATTTATTTATTTTTGAAACAGAATTTTGTTAAGTTGCTGAGGGTTTCACTAAGTTGCTGAGGCTGGCCTCAAGCCTGTGATCCCCCTGTCTCAGTCTCCCCAGTGCTAGGATTCCAGGTCTGTGTCAATGAGCCCAGATTTGGCCAGTATTTTTAAACAGACAGTTCTCTCCTTGAATTTTCATGCCACCTAAGCAAAGCCAAAATAGAGTGAGGCACAGGAGGTTCTACAATCAAGCCCCCAAATTAGAGGAAGAATCAAGAAACTCTACAATTAACATATATAAATTTTTAAAGCATTACTTAAAAAATAAAAATGAATGCCCACTCAAAATCCACAATGAACAAAATACCAAAATTTTAAATAAATATAAGCTGTTGTTTTCTGTTTTACCCTCTGTGTTATTTTGTAATGAGAACCAGTCATTCCAAATCAGCCCATGGTTATAAGGTCATGGAGCCGTTGTGCCCCACGTGGAAGGCTTATTGACAGTGGTGTGAGAACAGATTAGGCAGCCATGGATTTATATATATTCCTAAGTGTGAGGATGCTGGAGATCAAACCCAGAGAGGATCCCATTCCAGAATCGCTATGAGGATTAGACGAAATATTGATGGCCAAGCAATTGGCAATACTAAGTGACCAATTAGTGTTAATTGTCATGCTTCTATGTCTTGTATGATAGTTGTAATGAACAAATGAGTTGATTATGTTTTGTGTGTGTGTGTGTGTTCGTGTGTGCACACACATGCGTGCACATGCATACTTCTGGGGATTGAAACCCCAGGAGTTTTACCTCTGAGCTTTACCCCCAACCCTATTTTATTTTGAAACAGGCTCTTACTAAGTTGCTGAGGCTGGCTTCAAGCCTATGATCCTCCTGTCTCAGCCTCCCAAGTATTGAGATTATAGGTATGCACCATCATGCCCAGTAAATTAATTGTTTTAATGATATATCTCTTAATCTAATGATTTGTCCATTTAATTGATGATGTTGTTGAGGGGGATCTTCTTAGCATGTCAAAAATTTTGGAAGTAATGAATGGAATGATTATTCCTTCTTTCCCAGGGATTGTTTACTGTGTATCTGTTCTGTGTGAGCTCTTAACAAATTTAAACCTTGCATTAGCCCAACAAAGTTTTGTAACTGACAAAGGACGCTCACAAGGTGAAATATTTACCTTGTGCGACATAGCTCATCAGTGGTAGAATGGCAATTTGATGGTTGCCTTGCATTGGCTTGCTCATGGATTAGGAATACTTCTTCTCTTAAAAGATTCTCTCTCTTTCTCAGGGACTTCCGTCAGATTGAAATGAAATCAATCATATGATCATAATTCTCAAAGATTGGATGTGCTCGTAACACTACAGACCCATGTGTATTTCCTCTCTGACTAGAAGAGCCGGGATTGAACCTTTGAATAAAATCAACCAGAGAGTCGCTAAGGGAGATTGAGCCAACCTCCTTCGTTTTCATCAAATAAGTTTTAAGGTGACAAAGTGCACACTTCTTCAGCAAGTTTTGAGAAACTCATAGCTCCTCATGGAAGCCTTCAGCAAGAAAATCAAGCTGGGAAAAATCTCTCTTGTCATTGTCTCAGAGTTAAAAAGGAGGCCAGGGGGCATATGCAAATGAAAACATGTGAAGAAACTTGGTCTATAAACTCACTAGCGAACCAAGAGGTTTGAGCAGCCGGGGCTTTTGATGGCCCAGATGTCATCTCATTCTTTTTCTGCCACTAAATTGACTTGGAGCTTTTCTTTTCTTTTCTTTCCCCCACCCCTGCCCTTCTATTGCTCTAACACTGATGATATTATTTGAAATCAGCCTGGGATTGGAGACAAAAATGCAGATATGGTTATAGATGCATGAACAGCTGAAGCATGAAAGTAATATGATCAAGAAAAGTAATAGAAAAATCCTAGAGGCTGGTTTGAAACAAACAAACAAAATAATGTTGGATCTGAATCTCTACTGCTGGGTAAGTGAGCTGGAAGGACCATTACAGCAGGCAGGGTGACAATTATTCTCACCAAGGTGAGCTGGGATCACTAGTGGAGGGTAGCTCACCTTTCCTTGACGGCGCAAGGCCAGAGTAAAGACAGGATGTATTGCTTTGCCATGATATTCTTTATTTCCTTCCCCACTTTCCCCATGGCTTGATCAGAAAAGATTTCTAGGACCTGGTTCCAAGTCTGAGATCATATTTGGAACAGAATGCTTGCCACCTTCAGAGATGCTGTAAACCCAGCTGGAAACACTGAGGCTCCATGACAGTACCACATTGTGATTTCTATGAGTCACATCCTCAGTGCCTCCCCAGGCTGTGGGCCAGGGCTGCTCACAGAGGAGGGAGGCATCCTTGCTGGGGCTGTGATGAAGATGCCTTAGAAAAATGTAGGGCAGAGTACCATTCTTCCCTCCTAGGGACTCAAAAAATAAGGCCAAACAACTATCAGCCAGCGGGTACTTTGCATTCTGGGCAAACCCCTGCAATGTGAGACCATCAGGAAGCAAAATAGGCCCGCCCGGCATCATGAAATCAGCAGTAGTGTGGCAAGGGGTGGCGCTGTAAGAGGCAAAGCAGAGGCAGTTCACATGGCTTTATGTGCTGATTCCAGAACTCACTGCCAGAGCAATAAGTCCAGAGGCTCCACATTAATAAATTCTGTCCAGCTTCCATTCCACATACCCCACACAGCCACAAAATCCTCCTTCTTGCTTAGGCTGCCTTAGGGGATCTTCCTTTATTTATCGATCTTAAAGTAAAGGAAGTGGAAGAGGCAGACCTTGCAGAAGTCCACCTAGGTAAGATCAAATGCACGGTCTATCACAAGAAGGGGCTGCTTGTGCTATGCATGAGGCTTCAGGACAATCTAGGATTCGATGTTCTTGGGCACATCCACTGAATGTCCCCATCCCAAGTTTCAGGGCCCCACTCATTTCTTATCATGGCCTTGACTCTGACACCATAGACCTGCAGGGACTGTCATTCAGCCTCCTTTGCAGCTCAGCTGCCCTCACAACCAGATCCTTACAATTCAACACAGCCTTTCCTAAAGCAGCAGAAGATGACAGCCTCCTTCAGGGCTGTCTTAGAAACCTTCTGCTTTCAAAACATATCATGGGTTGGAAGGCAATTGTCCTAGCATATGCTTTCTTTTTTTAAGGGCTTACAATGCAGTTAACAGAAACCATATAGCACTCTATCATGCTCATAACTCATACCCCATTACATAACTAAGGCTTTACCTCCCACTTGCATAGCATCCCAGTGAGCCACAAGTGAAAGCAAGCTTGACCAATTGCAATGTCAGGGTCATCCCCACCTCACTCACCACCAATGATGGGTTCCTTGTTGCCATCAGGCTGCTGAGGAATCCAGCTGAAGAGCTGCTTCCTTCAGGCTTGTATTGCACACATTCCTCACAGATCAAACACCCACAAGCTCACATCCTACACATGTGCTCTTAGGTTCTGCAGTTCCTTTGGCATGTAAGCTATTTTCTTCTAGAGCAGACACTTAGCCTGGGTTCCCCAGGCAGCAGAACCCATCAAAGAATCTGTATGCTAGCATTTTATTAGAGACAAGTTCCCAGGGAACAGGAGTGGGATACAAGCAGAGGAGCACAGGACCAGGAACCACACTATCAATACATCATTGAACCAGCCACCACTAAATGACTGCTTGCTTGACTCCTGAGAAGTGGCATTTCAGAATAGCAGCACATTGGAGATAAAGGTTAAGAATTTATATACCACCTCCCATCTCCCATTTGTTAGAAGTTCACTAGTTATTGTGAAAGAGTGGTCCCAGGTGCCTGTTGCAATGTGCAACTGGAAAGTCCACAGTGGGGGGAAAAGGTTGACAGAAGGGCAGGGGTCAAGTTGCTATCGGGTTGTACCTGGGTGATTTCACTTGGGGCCCTGCAGCTGGAGCATGAGACAGGTGAGACTGAGAAAATGTGAACAAGTGCATCAAGGGCATCTGAACAATGAAGTTTCTAAGCTTTGGGTGGGGGTAGGGGGGAGTAGACCAACAGTGAATGGTTAGGAGTATAGCATGATAACCTCTGGGTAGTGATGAAACCAGAGATGGAAAGTCAATGGAACATGAACAGAGAAACTTGAATGTTCACAGCCATGAGAAAAAAGAACAAGTCTTCTTTGGGTCAGCCAGGAGAATAAATAATATAAAATTTTCACCTGCATATGAAATACGCATTTTATATGACCGTCTACTGCCCTATGACTAACAGTCATTATCCGGTCCATCAACCAATATGAAATTCTCAATGACTTGTGGCACTTCTTTTATTCACTTTGACATGGCATTGAGTTCTTAAGTATAATAAATTGTGGGTTTGGAAGTTTCTACACATTTCTGTTGTAATTGGGGGAAGGTTCCTAGAGGCAAGCATGAAGAGCTAGGTAAGAAGTGTAATATGATAGTCTAATAATGTAATAATCCTTTCCAGTCACTTCTCTAATGCTAGTTATTGCCTAGTCCAGCAGTCAGCAGATTACAGCCCACAGCCAATTCTCCCCAGTATCTATTCTGTAAATAAAGTTTTATTGGACCACAGCCATGCTCCTTTGTTTAAGTATTGACTCTGGCTGCTCTCCTCACTAGAAAGGCAGAGTTGAATAGTTGTGACAGAGACCATATGATGTGCAAAGCCTAAAATATTTACTACCTGGCCTAAGACCCTACATGAGATTTTCTTTACAGGTAGTATGTCCAATTTAGCAGACAGCTAAGGCAAATAGCTGATCCCTCAGCCAGTAACAAGAAAGTTCCATTTTCTAATCATTATGCTTGTGTCTACACTAGGCTACTCTTTTCCCTTTCTGTTAAGACTAATCCAAAAGCTATAACTGTGGTACCACAGAAACCAGAGATTTGGGCAATGAAAATAAAGATAAAGGAGAGATGGTGGCTTCTCCTTCCTTTGAGCAAGAACATAATTCTCAGAATCTTCTATCTAAACCCATGTTTTAAAAACATACTTATTCCTGATTAAACCTCACTCACAGCTATGCAATCCCAGGAATTGTCATAATATAAGGTTGGTGCTAGGAAGGAAAAAGGAATCTCCCTATAATAGACTAAATAAATAATCTTTTAGCTCAAGAAACTGTATATTTATTACCCTCTATGCAGGTGAGCCCGATTCTGCAGCTTCTAACTTCTTCCCTGGGTATAATTTAAGTTCTTTGATGGATAAACCTACTCCTTCCAGGCACCAGAGATGCATTTCATTAGTGCTTTGCAGTAAATAATATTCCACTATATTTTATGTGATTCTACATCAAATCTCAGAATAAGGAAAGCAGGGTAACCAAAAAAATTCCTTTTGGCAAATAACAGAATATAAGGAGATGTAATTCCACCCGATCACAAAATCCCAGAACTTTAATTTACTGAATCATTCACAGGCATAATTAACCCCGTAAGAGTAACTATGATTGCACTCTGATGCAAACAGAAGAATCCTGCCATTTTCCATATTCAATTGTATCATGGGTCCATTTACATCCCCACAAACACAACTGAAGATTTTTCTTAAATTCTGAAAAATCACATATAGCCAATAGTGTTTCTTGCTTGGTAATAGCATTTTTGGTGTGTATGGTACTGAGGATTGAACCTAGGGGTGTTCTACCTCTGAGCTACACCCTCAGCCCTATTTTACATTTTTATTTTGAAACAGGGTCTCACTAAGTTGTGGAGGGCCCCGCTAAGTTGCTGAGGCTAGATGCAAACCTGTGATCCTCCTGTGTCAGCCTCCCAAGTTCTGGGAATACACACATTACCACCACACCTGACTAGGTTTTCCTATGTTGGCAAAAGTGGAAAACCCCACTTTTTCCAGGAAAATGGAAATAAAACCCACTTTCTCACCCTGCACAAGAGTCAACTCAAGGTGGATAAAAGACCTGGAAGTCAGGCCAGAGACCTTGCAGCTACCTGAAGAGGCCAAAGGAGCAACACTTCAACACAGAGGCACAGGTAAAAACTTAATTAACAAGACCTCCAAAGCAAAAGCAACTCAAAGGAAGATGAATACAAGGGATTGCATTAAACTGAAGAGCTTCTGTGCAACAAAGGAAACTATCAAGAACCTCAACAAAGAGTCCACAGAGTGGGAGAAAATTTTTGCCAGCTACTTTTCTGATAGAGGACTAATATCTAGAATATACAGAGAACTCAAGAAACTCACAGCTAAGAAAACAAATAACCCAATCAAAAAATGGGAAAAGGATCTAAACAGACACTTAACAAAAGAAGAAATACAAGTGGCCAATAAATGTATGAGGAAATGTTCTACATCATTAACAATCAGAGAGATGCAAGTCAAAACTACTTAAGATTTCACCTAACCCCAATTAGAATGACAATCATCAAGAACACAAACAACAACAAATGCTGGCAAGGGTGTGGAGAAGTGGGAACCCTAATACATTGTTGGTGGGATTGCAAATCAGTGCAACCACTTTGGAAAACAGTGTGGAGAATCCTCAGATGAATGAGAATGAACCTACCATATGATCCAGCAATATCACTTCTGGGTATCTACCCAAAAGAATGGAAACCAAATTATCAGACCGATGCATATGTATCTCTGTTTATAGCTGCACAATTCACAATTGCCAAACTATGGAACCAGCCACGCTGTCCATCAACAGATGAATGGATTACAAAACTATGGAATATGTACACAATGGAGTTTTACTCAGCCATAGAGAAGAACAAAATCATGTTATTTGCAGGGAAATGGATGGAATTGGAAAACATTATGTAAGTGAGATTAGTCAGTCACAAAAAGTAAAAAATCATATGCTCTCCCTAATATGTGGAAGCTAGGGAGAAAAAGGGACATAAGAGGGACTAAAGAGGAAGAAGGGGAAAGCTTAGGTGAGCAAAGAGTTTGACTTAACAGAAGGTGATGGAGGGAGGGGGGACACCCTAATGAGCATGATGCACTTTCACAAACATATCAAAGTCAATCACTAAACTGAACATGAGAAGGAGGGAGGGCAAGGGAGGGGGCAGGAATTGGGGAAGGGTTAAATGAGAAATGTGTGCATGTATGCCTTTTTCAGCTTGTACCTAACAAAGTTGTATGATTACAGTGCACCAATTAAAAAAATAAAATAACATTGTCCAAGTTTCTGCCACAAATGCTATCCTGCCATTGGCATTCAGGAGAAGTGCACCTGCTGCTCTATGTGACTCTTCATTTCAGAAGTTTAGAAATTGGAGCCCATCATTGGAGTCTACAAAGACAAAAGACCAATGACTGTTCCTAAATGTGGTGACCAACTAACGGCGGCCTCAGGTTTTCATGTGTCAGGACTCAATGTGAGGAGTCAGCCCCAAGGAGACCCTTAGTCAGGTAGGTCCTGCCATGTGGCATGTGTGAGGGGCTGCGGAAGGGCCTCCACATAGCGACAGATCTCTGCTCCTGGCCTGTGCCGATAACCGAGAACCCATTTCACAACTGATGAATTTGTATACATGCTTGACAATTACTTTTGGTCTTTAAAAATATACGTGAGTTCTTCTATTTATTTATTATTTATTTATTTTTGGTACTAGGATTGAATGCAGGGAAATTCTACATTCTAAACTACACCCCCTAGCCTTTATTATATTTTTTTATTCTGAAACAGGGTCTTACTAAGTTGCTGAGAGGCTTTGCTGAATTGCTGAGGCTGGCCTCTAATCTGTAATCCTCCTGTTTCAGCCTCCAATTACTGGGATTAAAGGTGTGCACCACTACACCCTGCTGTAAGTTGGTTTTTATCAAAGGAATGAGCACTAAGAGCAGGAAAATAAGACCATGTGCAGAAATAGGGGGTGGGGCCAGGCATAGTGTTGCATGCTTGTAATCCCAGTACTTGAGAGGCTAAGATAGGATAATCACAGGTTCAAAGCCAGGGTCAGCAACTTAGTGAGAACATATTTCCAAATAGAAAGTAAAATAGCTCTGGGACTGTAGCCTGGAAGTAGAAGGCCCCTAGATTCCATCCCAGTACACAAGAGAGAGAGGGAGGGAGGGAGGGAGGGTGAGAGAGAGAGAGAGAAAGAGAGAGAGAGAGAGGAGAAAGAGAGAGAGAGAGAGAGAGACAGAGAGAGAAAGAGAGAGAGAGATCAGGGGTAGAATGTGAAAGAGTACGGAATATATAACCTTCACCCTTGCCTACCTCTCTCCATCACTGACAGTCAGTCACCAAACACTATTCATTCAACTTAATCCTGCCCTTCCCCTGCCTATCCTACATGCTTCCCAAGTCCTCTCAACCTCCTCTATGGGTAAGTGCAATGGCCTCCACTCTGAGATTCCAGCCTAGAGTTTATTCACCAAATTAGTGCAAGCCCCCTTGCTAGATTAATCTTCCTAAATGCCAGTTGGATCATGATGCAGCCCAGATGTCTCACCCCAGAGTTTAAGGCCTCCACAGGCTAGCCCCAAGCTTGTCTCCCTACTACAAAACCCCTGTTCTGTTGCCCAACAGGCCACATCCATTCCCATAATAGGCCTTTTAAGATGACCTTTCCTTTTCTCACCATTCAACAATCCCCCAATCACTCAGAACCTACACCAAGTACCATGGCCAGTAGGCCTTTTCCACATACTCCAATCACTATAAAGTGATCTCTTCTTCCTGTGGGCATCAGTTGCACCTGCCCACTCATTACAGACTGCTGGCCTGCTACTGCCATTCACACCTGTGTCTGTCTTATCTCCGAATTAAACTGCAGACTTTTCCAAATGCAGGAGCCATGGATTATTATTTTCTTACTTAGTAACCAAAATGTTGCCCTGCTGGCATCCTTGAGAAAAGAGGAAGACCTATATTTCTCACAGAAAGAAAATTGAAGAACCCAAGCTGTTGCTTTAATGGGAAATAGAGAGTAAGGGCTGAGCACACACAGAGCTTACTGCGGCAAACCTGCTGGCTGCTTCTATGAAAGTCCTAAGAGCAGAGCCAAAGGACTATATCCCAACTGCCAAGCTCCTCTTACTGACTCAAGGAAGAGGAAAGAGCCTGAGCTCTGTGACACAGCCCTTAATTCTTGAGTCATTTAATGCAGTCAGGCCTTTTGCCCATATTTATGTTAGGGAGAAAAGCCACTCAGGTCATGCAAGTCCAAATAAGCATACTGAACTAAGTGTGTACATAAGTACATTTCTCTCCACATATAATGACACAGCCCCCACCACACCCTAATCCTCCTTTACTGGAGTTTTCTTGGCACTGGAGTCTTGGCATAGAAGCATAGAAGACAACTCCATAGGAACTTTTCCTTTAATTAAAAAAAAAGGAAAAAAAGAAAGAAGGAAAATTTAATCTTTTCACATCACCTAAAAATTTCCCCAAACCTAGAACATCATTATGGCTAAATTCCATGAATTATTCATTCTGCTTCAAGTGAGAGAGACCAGATTTAATTATATTCTGAGGGGGCATCTTTCCTAGAATTAAATGGAAAATATCCTCATTTATCTAAGCTATTTTAAGGACAGGTTATCATGGGCTTTCTATAGACCTTATATGCTGAGAAATAAAACAGGGGTCACTGGATCAGCACAGGGGAAAATAATGAAACCAGAGAGTCCTCTACATAACCACATGGCGCCTGATTCTAAGTTAAACCCAGGTAAGAACGACACCAACACCAACACATACAACCCCTGATAAATAAGTTGCACCCAATTATTAAGGAGGCAACCTGAGGTCATAAAAATGATTTTGTGAAACTGATCTTAAATGAAAAATGTATAATTACACTTAAAGTAGTTACAGGCTGCTAGTCAATGAAAAATTTATATTTCCCGTGGAGTTGTACCACTTTCTGAGAATATAAAATCTGTTGGCCTGGTAGAACTTATATTACAATCGGAAGTGGTTCAAGAGACAGAAACATTTTTCAATATACTTTTCTAAATGATCCCACAATCTGGCCAGCTATGCACCCAATGTGTATGTTATAAGTTTATGACTTTTGGACAAAAGCCACTGCAAAACCAAATGTTCAGAATTCTAAGCAAGGTTCACATTTTTTTAAAGTAACAAAAGCATTTTTTTCTGTGCACTGCTTTTGGTTTTATTTTTTAAAGATTCCAAAGACTTGGTTTTAGTAAAAGTAAATATAATCTTGAGGGAGCAGGGTCATATAGACAAAGAGCCATGGGATTTATCCTTTGTTTTTGTAGTCATTTGTGGTTTTTGTTTTTTGTTTTTTGTTTTTTTGGTTTGTTTGTTTTATACTTTTATTGGTGCATTTTAGCCTCACATCGTAATGGAGTTCATTGTGATAGGGATGTACATACCTCCCTCCCACATCACACCATCACCAACTTCTGCAGGTTCCATTTCAAAATTTACCTCAAAACCATGCACTTCTCTCTGTGCCCTCTGCTGACACTGGCTTGACCCATCATGGCACCAACCTCTTAACTCACCTTTTCCTTCTGCTCTTGACCCCTCCAATTCATTTTTCCCATAGCAGGCTGACAGACCTTTTTGAAAATATAACAGATCTAGTTACTTCTCTGCCTGGAATCTTTAAAAGGCTCCCCATTGCCCTTAATGTAAAACACAAACTCCTTTTGTGCCATAAGAGGCCTTGATTAGTCTTCCTTTGGCCCCCTCCTCAGTCTGTCCTCTCCTTGTCCTTGTCTCCCTCTGTGGGAGGGAGACATCCTCAAAGCACTTCCACCTCCAGGACTTTGTGCTTACTATTCCTCTCCTTCAAAATATTCTTCCCTAACTCACGCTATCTCAAGTCCCAGTTTATTGCTTATAGAATTCTCATTTTATTCAATGGCTACTGTGGCCTGTGTTAGCCTTCAGTGAGAACAAATGAGGAAATGAAAAAACATATTTAAAGTATGGTAAATTCATGAAAAAATACTGGCACAAATAAGCAAATGGCTTTAGGGAAATTCAGAGTTAAGCTTTCAACTGTCTGCATTTTTTTTTTTTTTTTTTTGGTGGTGGTGGTACTGGCGATTGAGCCCAGGGGCATTCTACCTCCGATCTATACCCCAGCCTTGTTTGCAATTCTGTGGCTTCTTTTATTGTAAGGATCTAAAATTTTAAATTTGTAGATTAATTTCATTGGACCTATTTAAAAAGCTAATCTGTCTTATTGTTTAGTCATCTTTTGGTAATCATTTATGATTTGACTGAAATATTCCCATTAGATAAACATCAAACATTATTTTCAATACTATAGGATAAAATCAAACAATATACCACTACATCCACCAACTAACATAAGTTTGCAATACCTGGAAATTGGGAGATGTAAGAAAGTATACAGTGAAGTTGCACCCATAATGGGTCTCCTAATTCATTGTGGAGATAAAACAAAAATGAGAGGAGGATAGATGAAAGAAAAGTAAGGAATCCAAGAGGGAGAGGTTATGTAGGAGTGGGGAAGAAGAGCAGGAAATATTCCAAAGAGGGACTATGGGATTACCACGTGCCACACACATGGAGAACTGCAAGTAGCTTAGTACAGCTGGAGTAGAGTTAAAATTGGAGAGAAAATGGGAAGTCAAGATAAGTTAAAGAATATTTAGAGGGAGAAAGCTATATTTAGCTGACAGCAGCTTACCATGTTTTGGTCCTAGAATATTGAAATGCTATGAAGGATTTTGACAGAAGAGTGAATTATTGGGAAATGAAGATAAGAAACTGACCATTTTAGAACCTGCATTTACACAGTGGAAGAATATCTCTTATAAGTCATAGAACAAAGTTAGTATTCAGAATAAATACATACTTTTTAAGCTTTCATTGCAACTATATATACTTTTAAAATCTTTGATTTGGAAAAAGTTTTAGAGACCTTGCATGAAGTTTTGTTCAAAATGAAAGAAAAAAGCATCTCCTCCCAAAAAGAAACTGCAAAATCAGATTGTGAAATAATAACTGTTATGGTCTGAATGTCTATGCCCCAAGCAATTCATGTGTTGACGTTACAGCTCCCAAAATGATGGTGTTAGAAGGTAGAGCCCTTTGGAGGTGACTGAGTAGTAAGGGTAAAACTCTCTTGAATGGATTAGTGTCATTATAAAAGATCCCTGAGAAAGATTTCTCACTCCTTCCATTGTGTGAGGACATAGAAGGTGCCATTTGTGAACCAGGGAACACAACCTCACCAGACACTGAATCTACTACACCCTTTATCTTGGACTTCTCAACCTTCAGAATTGTGAGAAATAAATGCATGCAGTTTATAAATTACCTAGTTTATGGCATTTTGTTATTGTAACCCTAATGGACTAAGACAATGATCATATATGGTTGAGTTATAAACATTCATCCATACATGCTTCATCATTATCTAATACTTCATTTCCAATGTAATTTACAATTATTGTCTTAAAAATGTGAAGCTCAACTTCTGGTTTTGTTTAATAAGAATAAGGAATTAAGCCAAGCCTGGTGGTCCACACTTGTAATCCCAATACTTGGGAGGCTGAGACAGGAGAATCACAGGTTTGTGGCCAGCCTCAGCTACTTAGTGAGGCCCTCCACAACTTAGTGAGATCCTGTTTCAAAACAAACAGGGTCTCACTTTTCAAAAATAGGAAGACCCTTTTCCAAAAATAGGGCTGGGGATGTATCCCAGAGGTAGAATGCCCTTGGGAGTTCAATCTCCAGTACCACAAAAAAAAAAAAAAAAAAAAGAAATTAGGAGGCATGTTCAAGGTTACAAGAAAAATGTAAACAAAGAGCTAAGACTTTCTGAAAGAGCTAAGACTTGCTTCAATCTCTAAACTGTCTTATAAACAACTGCTAAGATCAGTGGTAGTTATTACACATGTAGCGTGAAGACAAGATTCTGGTAGTATAACCATTAGAAGAACTTATTAGATAAAGATGAGGGCTGGGAACATTCTAAAGGATATGAATTCAAACCACCTGTTGGACATAGGCCCTTAGGTCAACTCATAATCATTCCATATCTCACAACCATCCTACTTAGTATTTTGTAATCAAAAGAAATGTGTAATAGCCGGGCGTGGTGGCGCACGCTTGTAATCCCAGCATTCGGGAGGCTGAGACCGGAGGATCCGGGTTCGCGGCCAGCCTCAGCTACCTAGTGAGGCACTCCGCAACTTAGTGAGACTCGGTTTCAAAATAAAGAATAAAAAATAGGGCTGGGGGTATAGCTCGGAGGTAGAATGCCTCTGAGTTCAATCCCCAGTA